>JAJJWX010000223.1:0-98929 GCA_023529315.1 Papaver bracteatum
GCCTATATTCTGTGTTCAGCTCTTGTTTCCTGTTATCATAAGTACACCTTCTTTACGTTTCCTACCTATTACAGCAAGATAAGTAAGCCTTTTTTTTACGTTTCCTATTAAAGCAAGTCTTCTTTTTTATACGAGTTTCTCAAAGTCAGAATTATCGGAGTTGAGGTAATTTTGGGTTATGCTCTATAGATTCTGTCTGCTAGTTCAAAGCTCCAGATTTTATTTATTGTTAGTGAGATATACTCACTGAGATCCCTTTGGTACCTTTCCATCTTTTGTACAGGAACCCCTATGGATTTGAAGGGAAAAAAGTTAGTATTACTTAAGGGACAAAACAACATTGGTGAGGCAGAGGATAGGATTAGGGAATTACCTGACTCGCTTGTTCATCATATCCTCTCTTTAATTGATACTTCTCTACTAGTATCTAAAATATGGAAGTGCATATGGACCTCTATCCCCACTCTTGTTTTTCCCTTAGGGTTTAAATATTCAATGTCCGAAACCGAAACCAATAAGTTCATGAATTTTGTGGATAGAACGCTGCTTCTTCATGATGGTTCAAATATTCAAAAATTCCATCTCCAGACGAATAAACACATGACTGCATCTCGGGTTCATTCATGGATCGAAAATGTAACGATGCATAGTGTCCAAGAGCTTGATCTCAGGCTAGATAAATTCTTTTTTTATCCCTTTATCTCTTTTTACATGTAAATCATTGATTAAATTGAAGCTCAGAGTAATCAATGGTACCACTCTTCCAAGAAGTTTTGCTTTTCCAAAACTCAAGAGCCTTAGGCTCGGTGGAGTTCGATTCACCGGTGATTGTTGGAATGAGCAACACTTTTCTAATTGCCCTGTCCTTGAAAAATTGAGTTTGGAAGAATGCACTTTGTCTAACATGAGAAATTTCTGTATTTCAATTCCCACACTGAAACTCTTGAAAGTTTACGCATGGGATTATTCTGGTTTACAAGACTGTGCTTTCAAAATTAACGAACCAAATCTGGTATCACTTACCTATTGTGGTCGTGTGGCAAAGGAATATATTCTTTCCAGCTTTAAAACACTAGAATCTGCAGAAGTTCTATTTTGTAAGTATGATGTGCCAATGGAGCAAAAGACAGGTTATGGTGCAGCTGCAAGAAAGTTTATTCGAACGCTTTCACACGTTCAAAAGCTAGTAATACATGCTGAAACCTTTGAGGTATTGTTCTTTCTTTATATTTTTATGCATTGTATGGTCAATTGGACTCTTCAAAACTGACATATGTACATACTTGCTGTAATTTCTTTTGTGATAATGAATAGGCTCTCTCCATCATGGACGACTTGGTAAAAATCCTACCTACCTTTTATGATTTGAAAGAGTTGACCTTGATAGAAGGGGAAACCACTGATAAATCACTATTTCTATTGCTCAAAGCAGTACCTAATCTGAGGTGGCTCGTATTTAAGGAGGTAAGTGCATAAAACATTTAATTCTCAATATTTATGCCATTTGAAGATTTATTAGTTCTTTTAGATGTTTGTCTATTTCTTTGTTTGCCAACACATCTCAGAGCTACGACATTGATATGGAGGAAGAACATAGTTGGGCTGGTCATATGTTGACTGCTGGATGCATGCTTCAACACTTAGAGTCAGTTACCTTTGAGTGGTTTAGTGGGAATGCGATGCAGATGAGATGGTTGAAACTAATTTTGAAGAATGGAAAAGCCTTGAAAACAATCTGTATAGAATCTATATACCGCATTTCTGTGAAAAGCAAAGAAGTAATTATGTCAGAGTTATTAAACCTCCCTAGAGCCTCTGACAGATGTGAGTTTGAGATTAAAGATTTATGAATTCAGTTAAAACCATCTGGCTTTTATTTTTAATAATTGTAATTCAGCTTTTATTGCGGAGTACATGACATTATTGTTTACAAACATTTATTCACTGCATCTTCACGATACAGTGAATTTACAGGAGTTCTTTACTGCATAGACCTGTATGCTTCTCGTATTCATTCATGGTATAAAAAGGAATAATGTTGAAGAATGTCCTCCACTAAGTTCATGTGTCTGGTATTCTCATCTCGACTCCAAGAATGCCCTTCACTGTCTCATGCTCTCATATGACAAAAATGCTATAGCAATGAATGGAACCATCTGCATAAAAAGGAATAAAGATAACCCAATATCAATAGTTTGCACCTTGCACGGCGCTATAATAAGAAGAGCCAGAAAATTGGTCCGATTCACTCTGTGAACGCAAACTAATCTTTATTTTTATTTTTTTTAATACGAAATATAATTTTTATTGAACGAAAGATGATTACATCATTGCATCTTCCTGTAGGCACAGAGATATCCAAGAAGGAAAAGTATTTAACCATTCATCCTCGTTGCTAAGATTTCTTGCATATTTTGTTAGAAAATCTGCTACATGGTTAACATTCCTGTGCACATAAGAGCAAATCCAAACCTCAAAAGAAACTAATAAACTTAAACAAGCCATCCAAATGGGACACTGCACACGCACTTATCAGGCTTTTACCCATTTAATCACTATTCTTTTATATTGGCTAGATAAATGTTATTGACCTTTACAAGAGTAGGTACTAAGCCGAATGGGTTGGATGCAGATCTGCTGTTTGAAATCCAGCAGATTAGGGATCAGGTCCGGATGCAACATTGAACAGTCATAGGACACCCGGACCCTGAAGATTATAAATTGGGATTTTTGAGGGGACATGTGAAATGGGTTTCACATATGTTTACGCTTTGGCATATTAGCATGTTTTTCCTCCACGAACTGTAAAGGGAGACCTTGTCAAGGCGGTCCTGGTAAGATGCTGTCTTGTGCTGGCGGCAGAACAGTAACATGGTTTTGTTCTGTTTAAGCATATATTGGCTTAGTCTCTGTTCTAAAATTACCTTATGTTCTTGTCTTATAGGGATGGGTTAGTGAAGTCATTTTTGTTGCCTTTATATCTCTATTATAAAACAAATCAATTGGATTAGTCGCATCTAATCTGTCTATCCTTGCATCGGTTAGATGCAAATCTGTTGGGTAATGAATTAGAACAGAGTGGATGCAGATGAGGTGATACCTAGGGGTGAGCATTTTATCCGTAATCCGCGGATTTAACCGGGACCAACCGTATTTTTACGGATGGATGTCCAGACAGTTCACTAATTGGTTGGACGCGGATGTGATTTTTGAAATCCAACGGATTACGGATTGGGCCTGGATGTAACCTTAAAAATCCATTGGACATCCATATCCGTTAGATTAAGGGCATTTATATATTTTCTAGAAAATATATAGATAGTTTTGTTTGCTTGGAGAGTTGTCCATGACACTTCTATATTTATCTATATATATAAAATGTGTAGGTTCTATAAGAAGTCATTTATATTGGTTTTATTTTTTCATTATACATTTTAACTAACACAAATTCATTGGATTATCCGCACCCAATCCATTCATCCGTGCATCCATTGGATGCAAATCCGTTATATGTTGGATTGGATGCAGATGCCAAATTTGAAATCTGTAGTGAATTGGATTGGATGCGGATGAGGTAAAAACCGGTCCATACCGGCCCATGCTCATCCACTGATAGTCTGATACCCATAAAAATTATACAAAATACGTATTTAGCCCGTAATGTCTTAACCCAAGCTGTTTTAGTTTTCAAATAAGCTCATTTAAATTTTAAGTAAGCCCATTATAAACCTTGAAAGTCACATACTGATTATTATAATTATAAACCCTAAATATATGTAATGTTCACTGCTCTAGCATCTCGTTATTCCGACGAGGATAAACCCTAATTTTATTTAAAGAACCCACAGTTTGATTCTTGTGCAACACCATCACACAATCATCATCAAACATGAGTGAAGAATATCGAGTTGATATACCAACGGAGGTATTGTACGAGATCTTTCATCGTCTTCCAACATTAAAACCGGTGTACAGATTCAGGTGTGTATCAAAGTTATGGAATTCTCTTTTATCTGAACCATCTTTCATCAACAATATAAGTACTACCCCATGGATCTTTATGTATGATCCTTCAGACGAACCAGGTCAACTATATCTAAATCATGATCACAAATTCATAAATCATCATGATGGTTTATCCTTTGAATTCCTTCTAGATACATCTCCGTTCAAAACACAAAAAATAGAAAAAGCATGGCTCTTAGATTCATGTAGCAATGGTTTAGTACTTTATTCAACACATCCATTAGTAAAATATTCTTCAGATGCAGTTCCAGATGCTATCAATACTATGTTCTACATATGCAATCCCCTGACCAAACAATGGGTCTCCCTCGGTCGTCGGCCATATAATGGTTCTCAAGATTATTATACCCAGTCCATGAAATTGGTATGTGATTCCTCAACTGCGTCACTTAGTAATTCTATATGGAATTACAAGGCGGTTTATCTCTATTATGAGTTCACCGATAACACCGCCAAGGTCTGCTTCCAAATCTTTTCTTCGGACACCCGCAATTGGAAAACGTTTGAAGTCCCCGTTAGGCCTACACAAATGAATGATTTTTCTAAAATGGTTATCCGTCACGGTGTCTTGTATTGGAAGGCTCAAATTGAAATAAGTGATGAAATGTTTTTGATAGCTTACAGGTTAGAAAACATAGAAAATGGTAGTGATCGATGCAGATCAATTGGTATTCCTAAAATGAGTGATGGATATATACAGAAAAGTTTTTTTGGGGAGTCCAAAGGGTCCATCTACTATGGTCATATCTTCTTTATCATGGATACCCCTAGTCATGGGAGACGTTATGAAGTTTTTCTCAGTGTGTGGCAGCTTGAGGATGACTACACTAATGGAGGATTGAATCTGCAATTGGTGCACAAGAATATTGAGTTGAAGGGTTACAGATCAACATCCCTCCAAATAGAGGATATATATCTAAATCCGGTGGATCAAAATGTTATCATCATTGTTGACCGAGGCTGCTGTCTCGCCTACAACATTAAAACTCTAACACATGAAGTTCTTCATGGTTGTCCAATCCCAATAGAGCTGGAAGGCTATGATTCACCACCAATTTTGATCACACCAAAGCCAACGGTGATTCCTTTCATAGAGAGATAACTCCACGCCTAATTCTCTGCATAATTTATCTAATGCAATTTATAGAGTAATATCTCTTTAATAAAGCCATTCTTTCTATTTTTCAGCTGTTTCTTCTTTGCCTACATTTTTTTCCCTTTAGATGCCCAAGGTTTTTTTAAGTGATCAACACAAATAACTCCGGTGTGGGAATGACACCTAGCCAAGTAGATCATTTGTCTTTTTTTTCTAATCCAGCTAACTTATTGCATCCCACTCCAAAATTATTAAAGATTTGCAAAGAAATTAATAAGAATTAATTGTCTATGCGCAACATCATTTTGCATAATGAGGTTTGACAATTGTCAAAATAATGTGGTAAAAAAACTTGGCTTTATAGTATGAATCTCTTCTCCTAAAAAAACTTGGTAAATAATGTGGTAAAATAATGTGGTAAAAAAACTTGTCAAAACAGATCTTTGTTTCTTTCTCTCTCTTTTTTTTTTCAACTCAGATATGAATCTCTTCTCCTTGTTTTTGCTGGTGTTCTTCAATTTTTAAGTTTTAACTCAAATCTGAATCTCCGGGTGTGTTGCTATAATTATCTTCTTCGTTTTCTTTGACTTTGTTATGCTTTTCATTTTTTGTTTGTTTTTTCAACTGAAATCATGATGATCAGCTCGATTTCATGATTTGTCAAAAAAAAAATCATTATTTTCTTCCTCGATTAGTAACAAATCGTTTTTCTTTGATGCATATTATTAATTTCATGATTTAATTCCGTTTTTGTACGTATTAAAGTAATTTTGTTGACTTTTCTAATCTGATTTTGTAATGGTGCTATTTTTATTATTCATTAGATCATAGTATTTTTTTTTTGTTTACATATCGTTTAATAATCTGTTTGATTTAATTTACTATTTGTTTCCTAGAGAGTCAGGAAACAGCTACTTCCCTTGTACTCTATGATTTAGGAAGAATGTCAAATTACAAAAAATTACACTCAAGTGCAATAAGTGTCTGGGTTGAAGAGTTATTTGAAGCATTATGCTAATTGTGGGTATATGTTCACAAGAGTCCGAAATAGTCTGTCAGCTACACAGCAAAAAACAGAAAGTGAAGTGTCCTAACCTTGATTTTGCTACCTTGCAGCTCATGGGAGGCGATCGTGCAAATGGTACGTGATGGAAGAGCTAGGATATTTATCAATTTTGATATTCATGAAACATGATTTTTGCTTTGTGATTCGGTGATTCGATCCGTTGGTGATTCGTTCCGTTGGTGACTCTATATGTTTGTGTTTCAACACGTTTGTGATTTTATCCGTTTGTGATTGTATACGTTTAAGTTTCTGTGAGTTGTTTAACGCACGGAAAGTGTTTGATAAAAAGCCTGAATCAGATGAGCAACAGCAGGAGGGTTGTGGTGAGCTGCGTTTCGGCTCCTTTGGTCATGACAAGGGAAGGACAACCATCTTCTCCCTTCCAAGACTCTTCTTCTCCTTCGGCCGTTATTAATCACTTGGATGATTCAACCTTCCATTGTCCTTTTAGGATCTTTGATGATTGCCGGGATGGGGTTAGGGGTAGAGGCTTCACTCGAAGTTCTCTAATTAGCCATATTCACGATCGACATTTTGGTTCTGCTGAGAGCAGGGGTGTATGCAGAGCACGTATTGGTAATGATGCAGACATCTATGATGCTTGGGAGGTGGGTTTAAGACACCTGAAGATGTGGTTGTGCGGTGAGTGTATGCACCTTCGTGCCTGGAGCCGTCCCTGTCGTGATCACGGTGATACTATTGCGGGTCCCCTAGATGGAAACAATGCAACATTTTTGATTCATGGCATTATCAAACCTTCCATAGGTTCCCTGGACGCGGGCATTGAAGCATTTGATGAGGAGGCGAATGTTCTGACCTTAGAAGTGCTAGATGCAATTTTTAAGAAACAGGTACAGACGACTGCTAGCATTCCTCCATCGTGTAGGCTAAACTTCTCCAGAACACTGAAAGCGACGATAGACAAGATTCTGGCTAAGCCTACTGAGGTAACATCTTGGATCAAATTGTTGTTATTGCCTAGCTGCACTCTAACTTTGTACTACCCCAAGAATACAAATGAAGCGAGATCTGCTAATAGAAGGAGATTACAGGCTAATAGCATAAATCGGGCCTTGAATGTGTGGAGGGAGACAAATGGCTGCCTTATCTTAGCTCGGAAGTTGTTGGGTCCGTCGGGACAAGACAGTAGACAACCTACTCATGGCACCAAGAGGAAAAAAACCAATCTTCAAGCTTGTAAGAGAAAGTTGGCTTCAGGGCACTACGCAGCGGCAGTGCGTATTCTTTCTTCCAGTGGTGTCGCACCTAATACATCAGAAACAGTGAACGAACTGAGGCGCATGCACCCGGCGGCTGAACCACCTGACATACCTTCAGAACAAATTAACGGGGCGGCAGTTTATGTGGATGCTAAGGAAGTATTAGTCACTATTAGGAGTTTCCCTAGGGGGACTTCTTGTGGGAGGGACGGTCTCAGAGCCCAGCACTTGGCAGATGCTCTTAGTGGGGCTGCTACGGCGGTGGCTGACGATCTTCTAGCATCTATGGCTGGGGTAGTTAACTTATGGTTGGCAGGTAGATGTCCATCTGTTCTAGGTGAGTTTGTGGCCAGCGCTCCTTTAACTCCGTTGCTCAAGCCAGGAGGTGGACTTAGGCCAATAGCAGTAGGCACGGTTTGGAGGAGGATGTGTTCAAAGTTGGCAGCGTCGGCGGTGGGAAAGGAAATGGCGGTCTACTTGGGTAATCATCAATTCGGAGTGGGTATCCCCGGCGGAGGAGAAGCAATTCTGCACTCGGCCAATAGGTTACTCGAGTCGAAAGGGAGGCAGGGGAATATGACCATGTTGTTAGTTGATTTCACAAACGCCTTTAATTTAGTTGACAGGTGCACTCTCATCAAGGAGGTGCGGAGCAAATGCCCAGGTATCGCGAGGTGGGTAGAGTTTTGTTATGCTAAGCCCGCAAGGCTTTATTATAATGATTTCAATTTATCTTCGGCAAAGGGGGTTCAGCAAGGTGATCCTTTGGGACCCTTATTATTTGCTCTAGCTTTACATCCGATGGTCTGTATGATTACTTCGCAATGCAAGATTGACCTACAAGCGTGGTACTTGGATGATGGCACTTTGGTAGGGGATACGCTGGAGGTGTCAAAGGCTTTAAGCATTATTCAGTCAGAAGGCGACAGCAGAGGTCTTCATCTTAATATCAAGAAGACTGATATTTTCTGGCCTGTTGTTGACCCTAGGAGTTTAGCCGATAACGTTTTTCCAACGGGCATCGGTAGACCTTCTAGAGGGGTGAAACTGCTGGGCGGCTCGGTTAGCCTAGATCTTAACTTTAGCAGCGACATAATACAAGCTAGAGTTGACAAAACAATTTATCTAATGGAAAGTGTGAAGAAACTGCAAGATCCTCAAAGTGAGCTTCTTCTGTTACGCAGTTGCGCTGGGGTGTCAAGATTATATTTTGCTATGAGGACTGCCAGCCCCTTGGTACTTCTTCAAGCTAAATCCTTGTTTGATCAACGTTTGATGCTTTTTTTGAGACACATTGTCACGGGGGATGGCGCTGGATTCGGACCACTGCAACAACGTCTCTCCACCTTGCCAATGAAAGATGGGGGTCTCGGTGTATACACAATGGAAGATACTAGCCAGTATTGTTACATCGCTTCTTGTTTCCAGACTAGGGGCTTACAACGGACCATGCTAAATGTTTCCCCTGAGGAGGTGACTAGCGAGTGCTTCAAGCAAGCCTTGACAAATTTACTAGAGGTATGTGGATTGCCTTCTTCTACCTTCAACATTAATAATATTGCCCCACATCCAATGCGTTCGTTGGCAGTGTTATGTCCAGTAGAGATTCAGTTTTATGGCAAAGCAACAGGATGCCACATGCGTTGGATTTCCTTAAGGCGATTCCCATTTCTGGTTTAAATCAAAGTATAGGACCGAGGCAATTTAGGTCGGTGTTAAGTTATAGATTGGGAATACCTCTTTTCGGGGAAGATAGTACATGCTCAAGTTGCAACAAAAATATGGATATTTTCGGAGATCATGCTGTGCATTGCGCTAATGATGTTGGAAACAAATTCCGCCATGACCTCGCAAGGGATGTTTTCGCTGATATTTGTTACAAGGCTGGCGTACATGTGAGGAAAGAGGTAGATCTTGGATTATTATCAGACAACAATACGCCCTTGAGACCGGCTGATATACTTGTTCACGGTTGGGAGAATGGCCAGGATGTTTGTTTTGATGTTACGGTTGTTTCACCGTTCACTGGCGGGGGAGCGCGTACTTTTATACCCGGTCAGGCAATTTCGATAGCTACAACGCGTAAACGAATCAAATACCTGGATAAGTGTTCCACTAACGGGTACGGGTTTGCTGTTTTAGCCTTTACGACTTTAGGGGAGTTGGGCGAAGATACTATCATTCTCTTGAAGAGGTTGAAGAATTGTATCACCAATCAGGATGTTAATCATAAGATAGGAGGTACTCTTTTTAATAGAATAGGTTTAGCAATTCAAAAGGGTGTTGGTGCCCAGCTTGTTGCCAGGCTACCCACCAACTTTTTGTAATTTATCAATTTAAATTTATTTTATTTCTATATAAATTGAATTATGCTTTATAGTATGGATAAAGCACAACTTTTGCATTTTCTTTACTGAATCTACTACCTACCTTTAGATTGTACTTTCGAGAACAAAATGTTCTTGGTCTTTCATAGTTCAGTGGATTAACACCTTACTACAGTGACACCGGCAAGAACAGAATTTGTTAGTTTTAAGACCTCGCCTGATCATGACATTGCATATTCGTAAGAGAAACAACATTTGAATATCACTAAGAAACATATATATTATTGTAAGAAGATTGGCTGCATTGTAGACAGATTCAAACCTTCAAAATCAGAGAAGGAAGCAGCAAAATTTTCTTGGAAAGGAGTGTCCAGGATTACTAACCAATTCACACAGCATTACCTGATCATAATTATTCCAGGGAAAATTTCTAATCAATTCATATGTCAGAATGATTTAGTATTCACTATTAGGTAAATTAATTTTCCGGATACGTAAAGTATTTAAAATCCAAATCAAGATTCTGCATAGATGACCCTAATCTATAGACTTTTTCTTTACTCCGTAATTTCTTACGAATGGAAATTATTTGATAACAAACACCTCAAGATAGGTTCTAGAAAAGATGATCGACATAAAATTGCCTTGACTAAAGTTTTACAAAGGAAGCACCGGCCATTAATAGCACAGCGGGCACATGTAAGTCACATGGTTGTTGTCGCTGCATATCTTCGGGAGTACTGTCATAATATCCAGTGACAAATTTAAGCATGCCAACTTTCAATTCAATTCGATAAAAACCAAAAATAATGATCCAAAACATAGGGTTGCTATTAAACAAATACCACCGATGGACGATCAATAGATCACAGAGTAGAGGAGAAACTATAACTTGAAATGGTAATAGCCAAGTGCTTCTTCACGAAACTGTGAACTACTAGGTGAGACCATTCACTTCAAATTTTATACTATCTACTAGGTGAGATCATTCACTTCAAATTTTATACTATCCACTAGGTGAGACCATTCACTTCAAGTTTTATATATATGCGCTTATGAATAGGTTGATTTGCTTGTTTCGATTCTGGCATATCTATTGTGAAGGTAATTGTTTTGCAGATATCCTAGCTAAGTAGGGTGCCAGTGTTACTGTTTCTCAATATTGAGTGAATCCACCTCCTTTCATTCATGGTGTGATGGGGAGAGACAGAAATGTTTTTCCCAATTTTCTATTTCCTCGGTAGGTAATTCTCTTTTCTTTTCTTTTGGAGGTTAGGCTTTTGTCCCCCTCCGCCTTTTGTTTTCCTTTCTTTGATCAATAAATGGCCCTTCGTTTGCTTAAAAAAAGAATAGGTTGATTTGCTAGTTCAACCGTTAAGGCCCGCCCATCCTAAAATTGTTTGAAGCTAGCTGATCCGTAGGAGCTACTGCTGCATGCCAAATTGAAAAATCCTAACTTAAAAGAGTTAAGATGACGATAGAGAAGCTTTGAGATGATGCTGAATCGCTGATGTATGATGTTTATGAAGTGTTTGATACCCAATTGTTTTTCATTTTGCAGTTTAGTAACCTGGCTAAATTGGGGCCTATGGCCATTAATTGGGGCATATGACAATCGGTTTACTCGACACACATATAAACCCCGTTCTAGCATTATACATCAACAATCGGTTTTTATAAGTGCTGATGTAATCCGATTTTGGGGTCAAATTTAGTCCTAAATTAATTGGGATAGGCCCCAATTTAACCAGGTTTAGTAACCCATAGACAATGCGTACCTGGAAATGTCCGTGTAAATTAGAATCATGGGCTAATCATTTGTAAAAGGAACAAGATTTGTATGTTTCAACTCACATGCATGTAATGCGTTTACCGAAGCTTATAAGTAATTTATAACAGAAGCTACTTTTCATTTTTAGCTCTTACAAGTTCATTTTCGTTGTACCTTGATAGCTATCGGAGGTGACAGCAACTTAGATTTCTGTCTGGCGAGTAAAGATTGAGATGGTGGAAAAAAAAAATTAAGCCAAGTCTTTGAAAATAACTAGAATGCTTGGGGAGTGAGTAGAGACTGAGATGTTGGAGAAAACTTAAGCGCGTGGTCCAGATGAAATTATAGGTCACCGATCCACCTTTACATAAAAGGTGTAAACGAGTGAACACCCTTGTACTTTTGATATTCAAAAAAAATAACTTGCGGTTTATCAAGCGCAAGCTCACCAATGAGATGCCCTCGACAAGATTCCTTAGCAACATAAAAGTTAAGTACTAATTATTTGCAATTAATTGTAATTTAACTTATACTAAACTGCTACTATCTCTCTTCTCTGTGACCGTCATCATACGTCACACTTAATCTCTTAAACTTTTCTTTCAAGATCACCTTGATTTTCAATACCTTTCTGATTAATATCCAGTCGTTAATCGTTCTTAGTTTTTATTCGTTTTTCGTTTACTCGTACATTTCTTTAGATTTTGTTGGTGATAAACTGCTCTTAATCTCTCAATCCAGTGTGCTTTATGTCCTGGAATAAAGTGGTTTTATATCCTGAATATCTAACAGGTTTCAAGGATTAAGTTTCTTTCTCAAGATAAAAAGAAAGGCACTTGGTTTGTAGTAGTGAATTTTTTTCTTTGATTCTTCTCTTTTGTGTCTTCGGTAGTCTAGAATTTTCCAAAGATTTTTGTTTCTATAACCTCTGATTTTGTATACGTCTCTTAAATGGGTACTCAGTAACCTTTCTCTCTTCCTGGCTGGCTTGATTTCTGGCTTCTGTTTTGTACGGCTATATTTGGGCTTCTCATTTTCATTAATTCCTTGTGAGCTTTTTCTCTGCAGGTACAACTTCCTCTGTGACTCTCCCCCGTCATCCAGTCTTGCCGTCATCTTTTTCATCTCGGTTCTTGTCCCCTACCTCCCTCCCAACTTTGTCTTGAATCTCTCTTTTACATCCTCTTTACTACAAAACCCTCTCCTTTTTTGACCGTTGTCTGTCATCAGGGCCTCACATCGAACCATCAACAAGTTTTAATGATCACATCTGCTTCTCAAACTCCTCCAGCCTTTCATTCCACTAGTATCTCCCAGTGTTACCATTTGAAATGAAGAATTACAAGAGAATCTTTCTACTTTTGTTCACTGTTCTATGGTTGCCATGCTTAGTAGGGAAATTTGTCGAGTTCTTTTGGAAAAGAGTACTCCAACAGTCGATAGTCATGCACTGGTCCACACAAAAGATACAAGCTTCGCTCTCTAATTCATCCACTTTACTCAACGACTTCCACTCTTCTTTTCTTGGTCGTTGTCTGCCATCAGGGATTCCTACTGAACCATCAACGAGAATTAATGATCATATCTGCATACGGAACTCCTCCACCCTTTCATTCCACTACTATCGAGCTCTGTTACCTTTTGAAATGATGAATTATCAAAGAATCTTTCTTCTTATGGTCACTGTTCTAGGTTTGCAGTGGTTAGGGGGGAATTCTGTCGAGTTCTTTTGGAGAAAAGGACTCCAGTTACAAATACTGATAGACTGTCCCACTAAAAATATAAAAGTTTCTCTCAAATCTTTTATGCATCAACTGATTTTCTTCAGTCCTTTTCAAAACCTTATGGATACTCATACTCTCTCAGTTGATCAAGCTCTGGCCACAAAATTGGCTAACAAACTCTCATTAGAAACCCCCCTAGTTTTAAGTGCTGAGGATCGTAAACAAAGCAAAGACAACTGCAAGTGCATGATCATTGGAAAGATTTACTCAAATAATTTCTTTACAGCTGAAGCTATTAAAAGAGAACTCAAAGCTCACTGGCAACTAAACTATGAACCTGATACTCTTCTAATTGGCAGACCATCGGAACAAAACAGGATCATTCTGACTTTCAAGTCTCAGAATGATGCGCAAAGAGCAAAACAATCATCTCCTGCAAAGTTCAGAAAATTTCTCCTCCTTCTTAAGTTGTATCATCCAAATATTGAGCCTACTTTAATAGATATTACAACTGAGGAATGGTGGGTGTGTATCCTAAACCTTCCACCTGATAAATGGTATGCTAAAATTATATCTCAGATAGCTGGTCGACTGAAAGGAACTGTTCTTGATATTCAGCTCCCCAGAGACACAAACTTTGTGCAGAAGAACCCAAGAGTAAAGATTGTTCTTAGTGTCAACCAGCCTTTCATTGCAGAACTTCGTTTAGACCTTCAAGAAGATGGCATGATCACGGTTAAATTCTTCTACGTAGGACTACCAAAAATATGTGAAGTGTGTAGAATAATAAATCACCCAGAAATCCCCTGCTACCTTGATGAGACAGAGAGTATTTCAACCTCCTCAATCTCTTCTTCTTCTGCTTCGGAGTCAAGCAAATGTACCATCACAGCTACCCCAGTCTCTTCAACCCAAATACCTTCTGAAACTGTTATCACTTCCAGGTACATGGTTGACGGTTTTGAACCCACTTCAAAACCTCATACACAAATACACCATGGCTCATCTTCAAGTGCTCCTCAGGCACATGATATAGAGACCAATATTGTTCTCCATAATCACCTCAAACGAGCAGTTAGTCCAACAAGCTCTCATGGCCCGGTTTCAAAACACCACAAGAACACTGGTGATATCTGGATTCAACAACCTACCAATAGAATCTCATCCATCATATTCAATACCCATTTTTACCCACCAAAACCAAAGTTTCCTAAGGAAGGTTTCTCTTTCTCCGATGATATCATTATAGAAGATTTTCCTGAGAATAGCAACGTAATCAAACAAAGTCTCCCAACACCAAAAAACATCACTTTCAACCCTATCCCTACCCCTAGGAGAATTTTTGACGATCCACATCAAAAATACAAGCAAAAAAAAAAAACAGCATCACCACCATCCAAAGCCTCTCTGATCGTGCAGTCTAGTTTCAAACCAACGGTTCTCACTGGAAAAGCTTTACAAACTCTGAATAGTCTCATATCCGCCCCTCTCCAGGCCTCACCCCTCAATCAAGTAAGTAAAGTTAAGATAACTAACGGTTACCCAAAAAGAGAGGAAGAAAAAAAGGCAGAGATACCCCAAACAGAAATCCCTCCCCAGTTTCGTATGCCACACCAGATGTTCATTACTCCTGCTGTTCCTCAAAAAATACCCCCCACTCCAGCCAGAGAAAATCAAAGAGTCACTAAGGAAGGTGTACGCTGGCGGAGAAAGAGCTTAGTTGTCGCAAACACGATTCATAATCTGAAAAAAGAAGCCATTGGTCATGACAATACCAGAAAAAAAGATGAGTCTAGTCAAGCCAGCCAGGTAACAACCCGCAACCCTATCATTTTGCTTGTTAATAATTTTCACTATCATTTATTGATTTCTATCGTTGATGTGAACTTAATTAAAGCGATTATTGCTAGTATTTTAAGATGTCATGATTTTGAATTTTTGACAACTGAATGCAACCAATTTTTTTTTGAAAAGGCTTTTATTATCTTGTCTCCCGTGAACTGGAGGACCCTTTCCTCCAAAAAGTTGTTCAACTCGAAGTGCACCAATATTCCCCATGAATCTGCTTATCCACAAAATAACTACCCTTTCACTTTCAATCCCCGCAAAGAATCTCACCAAGTTTTCGACCCCATCCTCCTAAAAATTCAAAGCACCATTTCTTCTCAGTTTAAAAAGAACCGATCCTCTCATTGAAAATCATACCACCAAACCCTCCTAATGTCTCTGAATCTTTTAGCCTGGAACTGCCAGGGCCTAGGCAAACCCACTACTCAGACTCATCTAAAAAAGCTTATCTCGGAACATACACCTGACATCCTATTTCTTCAAGAAACAAAAAACAAAGAGGATTTCATCAAGCCCATCCTTCAAAATCTAAAATACCAAAATATGGAAATCGTAAACCCGACAGGAGTAATAGGAACTGCTGGTGGCTTAGCCCTAGCTTGGTCTGATAAAGTATCTATCAATGTCGTGAATAACACAGATAGCCAAATAGATGTTATTGTCACCTGTAAATCAAACAATTTTGTTTGGATGCTGTCAGGAACCTATGGGTGCCCTTATAGGATTAAGAAACACGTTAGTTGGGAGTATTTCACAAATTTGTCTAGGAATGTGGACATACCATGGATAGTCTTAGGAGATCTAAATTTTACCCTTTCTGGAAATGAAAAGCGGGGGGGCACACCTGTAGACCAAACCGAGAGTCTCTTTTTCACAAATTTGATTAACTCGGCTGAGTTAATGGACCTGGGCTTTGTTGGATACCAATTTACCTGGTCCAATAAAAGAAGTGGGAAGAATTTCATAGAAGCTAGACTTGACAGGGCTCTAGCTAACACAAAATGGGTTAATCTCTACCCTAGAGCCATGGTCTATCATTTGCCCTCTATAGGGTCTGACCACAGTCCTATCCTAATTAGAACCACACCATGTTGGAAGGATGGAGCTAAGCCATTCAAGTTCTTTGGGATTTACATGGAGGAACCTTCTTGTTTTCAAGTTATAGAGGAATCTTGGGATATTGACCCGGGGGGGTCGGCTGCTTTTGGCATTTCGTCTAGGCTAAAAAATGTGAAACATAACATAAAAATTTGGAATCGTGAGTACTTTGGGAACATACAACAAAACATTAAAAAGATCAACCAAAACATCTCCCATGCCAAAAATAATCTCAAACTCAGTGATAATAATCCTAGAGTAGAAAACCTCAAAAGAGAGTTAGAAAAATGGTACAACTACGAAGAAGCTTTTTGGAAAACCAAAGCCACAGATAACAACCTTAATCTGGGGGACAAAAATACTGGGTATTTCCATTCCACGGCCTCTTTTAGGGCAAGAAAACTTCGAATAGAGGCAATTCAAAAAAATGACGGCACTTGGTGTTCTGATAGACAAAGCATAGTGGACTCCTTCCACAATCATTTTGCCTCTATGGCATCTTCATCCAATCCAATGGTGGATAACCAAATTCTTCAACTGATCCCCAAATGCCTTAATGATCAAGAAAATGCTAAACTCCTGGCTATTCCATCTGAACTCGAAATTAAACTCATAGTCTTTGATATGCATCCTAATAAATCACCAGGGCCAGATGGCTTCCCGGCAATCTTCTTTCAAAAAAACTGGTTCCTCCTAAAAGATGAGGTGACGAAAATGATACAAGATTTTTTCGAGTCAAAACATATTCTCAAAGAATTCAACTCCACCTTCATTACCTTGATACCAAAAATTGAGTCGCCCACCACCCCGAAGGATTTTAGGCCCATTTCTTTATGCAATACCATCTACAAAATAATCTCCAAGCTCCTGGCAGGAAGAATCAAACCTTTCCTAGATAAGCTCATCTCTCCCTACCAATCCGCTTTTGTCCCAGGAAGACAAATAGCTGACAATATAATAATTGCTCACGAAATTATCCATACGATGAGATCGGAAAGGAAAAAACAAAAGAAAAAGGGATACATGGGCCTTAAAATAGACATGTCCAAAGCTTTCGACAGGGTAGAATGGTCTTTCCTCGTCAAAATTATGGAACAAATGGGATTCTGCAAGGATTGGATAGATTTGATACTTCAGTGTATAGTTACCCCTTCCAGTGCTGTCCTTGTAAATGGGTCCCCATCTAGTTTTTTCAAGCCATCCAGGGGACTTAGACAAGGAGACCCGCTGTCTCCTTACCTTTTCATAATCTGTATGGAAGCCCTTTCTAGGGTTTTACAGAATGCCGAGGAGCGAAAACTCATTACTGGAGTTAAATTTGGAAAAGTTTCCCCCTCAATCTCTCATCTTTTGTTTGCCGATGATTGCTTGATATTTACTAAGGCAGGGAAAAAGGAATGTAAAAATTTGATCAAAATTCTGGACCTCTTTAGCATAGGTTCAGGTCAACAAATAAATTATGACAAATCTGGGGCTTTCTTCAGCAACTCTGTCTCAAATACAGAAATAAGGGATATCCTTGAAATTCTGAGAGTGGGTAGAATAAAGTTGGATGATAAATACCTAGGAGTCCCGTTTTTCACTCACCAATCCAAGATTAAATGTTTTGAACCAATTTTAGAAAAGCTAAAAGTGAGACTAAAAGGATGGAGTCGAAAACTACTTTCCCCGGCTGGAAGAAAAGTGATGATTAGACATGTGGCTGACACGTTGGCAACATACCAAATGTCATGTTTCATAATACCGAAAGAGATAACAAAGAAAATGGATACCCTAAACAGAGCTTTCTGGTGGGGGAGAGCAAAAGATAAAAGTAGAGGATGGTGCCCCAAAGCATGGCTATCAATCTGTAAACCACAGGAGGAGGGAGGATTAGGTTTTAAACAATTTGAGGAATTCAATCTAGCAATGATTACGAAAACGGCATGGAGAATGATAAAGAACCCGGACTCCCTCACCTCAAGAGTGCTACAAACAAAATATTTCAAAGACTCGACCCCCCTGAACATAACCAAACTAAAACAAAATAGCTCCTGGTTCTGGAAAGGCCTTTGGAAGGGTATCAAAATCATTCAGGAAGAGGCAATCTGGAAAATTGGCAATGGAGAGGATATCCACCTCTGGACTCATAATTGGATCCCTTTAAATACTCCAAACCCTATCCAAAGAAGAGACATTAAACCAACCATAGCAAACACAGTGTGTAAAGTGAGTGAGGTTCTAATGGATGACTCTAAGGAATGGAATATTGATTTTCTCAAACAAGTTTTCCCAGCCAACATAGTCCAAAACATCATCGGAATAGATCTGTCTCAGACTACAGACACACATGATACTATAATTTGGCCGCTAACTCGAAAAGGAGATCTTACGGTCAAATCGGTCTATGAGTTTCTGATCAGGGACCCTTCTGAGATTGGGATCAGTCCCCAACCTCTAAACCCAATTTGGGGGAAAATCTGGTCCCTCAAAATCATACCGCGTATGCAGGTTTTCGTGTGGAAATGTTATAATGGCATCCTACCGGTTAGTACTAAGTTGGGAAGGTGGGTTACTACTATAGACACATCGTGTACAATGTGTAATACCCCCCTAGAGACAGATGATCACACACTTTTCCACTGTCCTTTCAGTAGAGCTGTTTGGTTTGGGGTAAATGGTAGGATACCAAATCTTAACACTAGTGTTCAACTTTGGATCGAGTCATGGATTTGTAATAGAGGAATTAGCCCTATTGAAGGAGTCAGATGGAACGAGCTCTATGCTACCACATCCTGGTTCATTTGGAAAGCTAGGTGTCTTAAGTGTTTCCAAAACATACACCAAACCCCGTCAACCACTATTGCTCTCATAAAAGGTCATCTGAACCAAACAAATTTCAATACCAAAGTTATGATCCCAAACAGAATTCCTTGTCCAAACCAACTAGCCAACAACCAAATAATGATCCCCACACCAAACCAAACCATGATTTGCTACAGCTGGTGGCATACCTACTTATCCATTGCTATTGTGGTTATTGTTTTAATAGATGAACGAGGCAACAACAACGGACAACGGGCCTTCCATTGCGAAGTGAGCTCTCTTGACGAAAGCACAACAATGGGGGTAATCAAAGCGATGCAATGGCACCAACAAAACAAAAGGAGGACCTGCAACATTGAAATCGACAACAACAAGATAAGGAAGAAACTGAAAATCAAATGGAAATTCCCACAAAGAACCGCCAATAATATGATCATTGATGCACATGTGTATATTTTTTCCTACTTTAGAATGTTTAATTGTAATTCCCTAAGGCCAGATTGGCGGCCAAAACTTATCTCTATTGCTCAAAACTATGTTCCATCCTCTGGTGATGGTAACAAACTATCTATAATTTTTAATTCCCCTATGACTCTCAATGCTCCCCAGACTTCAAACCTGGGAGGCTAGTTGTTTGTTTTTTGTATCAGTTTCCAAGAAAAAAAAAAAAAAGTAAGTTGTAACAAAAAAAAAACTGCTACTATAACTTTTCTGGAGAGAAAGAGCGAGTCAAAGGCGATTTTTTATCGGTGTTGACTCCAGTCTAGATCCAAGTTTTTCGATCCAAAATCAGTGTTTCAAGGATAGGTGTACTCGCTAAATGATAAGTGTACTTGCTTCTTGAATTTCGAAGTTTAGTAATGGCTGTTGGTATGAGTTATGCTGATAAAGTTAAAAAGATAGGTGTACTTGCTTCTTGAATTTCGAAGTTTAGTAATGGCTGGTGGTATGAGTTATGCTGATAAAGTTAAAAACCAGGTTCGCGCTACCTGAATCTGAAAAGTGTGGTAATGATCCATCTATCTCATTACCAGATGATTTGTTCGATGAAGGTCTCGGTCAATGTAAATTTTCGTTGATTAGACGACTTGATTATCAAAAACTAAAGATTGTAGATGCTGAATTTTTTTTTCAGGAATCAATGGATTTTACAGGATTCATGTCAGATTATTCCAATTGATAAGGGTTTTTTCACCATTAAACTTGATAATGATTCTGATAGATGTTTGTTGAAGTCTAGGTCATGGGAAGCGGAAGAACAATTTGTTCGCTTAAGGAATTGGGAACCCAATTTTCATCCTGAAAATCAAAGAGTTTCCACGTCTTTTGTCTGAGTAAGATTTCCAGGACTATGTCTGGAATTTTGGAAAGAAAAAAATTCTTCTTGCAATTGGTAAAGGTATTGGTCGTACAATTAAGGTAGATGAAGCCACTTTAGGTTGTGGTTATGGTTATTATGCTAGTATTCTCATTAAAGTTGATTTTGCAAAGCCAATTCCAGAGAAGATTTGGATTGAAACAAAGTTCGGCGGATTTTTTCAAAAAGTTGTGATACCAAAGGTTCCTAGATATTGTAGCCAATGTATGATTGTGGGACATTTAGACTCAGATTGCAGGGATTCAAGAGCAGTAGTGGAGAAAATGGTTGTCAAAGATGGTGCTGGTGCGGAAAGAAATTTAGATAAGAGTGGTGACAAAAATGAAGAGGTTCCTGCTATTGGTGTGGGATGCCCTCCAAATACGTACCTTACACAAGATATGAATGATCGTGGTCTCGAAGAAGGATAGATCTTTACTGAATTTTCTTGCGAGAATCAGGAGCTATTGAATCAGAATTTGGTTGCAGCTTCTGACGATGATAGTACTAGTAATAGTAAGGGTGCGGGTCTTTTGGTTGATAAGTGCAAATCAATCAGCAAGGATGCAACAAATAAGGCGGAAGTTGTCAATGTCTCTTGCAAGATTAGTAAGGAGAAGAAAAAGTCTAATAGCAAGAAAAAAACTTTAACTGCGAATGAGATTCAAGAACGTATTATGTTGGTTTCTGAGGTTGATAGATGCGCTTAACAATTTATGGAAGGAGCAAGTTCCACTTCCACTGATCCATCCATTCTACCTGGTTTCAAAAATTATAATAGGTTCCAAGGTCTTGAAGAGGAGGGGATTAGCATTCAAAAACCGTCTTCATTCGAAACAACTTTAGTTTCAAACAAAAAAAATGAATAAAAAATCCAAGGCAACGGATCTCTTCCCTAATGGTACTTTGAGTGCAAATCAGAAACGTGTTCCAAAATATCTTACACCTTGTATCAATCTTTCAGCAAACAAACTGTTAGATCATAGATCTCTGTGGGGTTCAAGCTTCCCATATTCATAAGTAAACCGTCGTCAGATGTTTAACGATGCTGAGAAAAATCACAAGGGTTTAACTTTCAAGGAGATAGATGAGATTACTTGAAGTGGTTGGCCTTCTTGTTAAACTTCGCAGACTGCAAGTAACGGTATCACTTTGTTCTTTAATTTTTTTCTACGCTTTTAGTTCTTGTTTGTGTTTTTGTTTTAGCTGATTTTGTGTGCTCCCTTTAGTTGTATACGCCTGCACACGGCTTGTGTGCGTTGTTTGAATAAATCTTTCCTGTTGATTTGTGTTTGTACCCTATTAAATTAGTGTACGTGCGTGCCACACAAGCTATTTAATATCGGTAATCCGTGGGTTTATTGAGGAAACCCACATAGCTTATTGAGGAATCCCAATTGATTTATTGTGGAAACCAACACGTGGTTTTATTGAGGAAACTCACATGGATTATTATGGAAGCCCAATACCACTACACCTAAACACCTGATTTAACTTAAGCAACGCTAATATACGTATTTATTTTTATGAGAAACGGTTTTTCTTATTTGAGCAACGAATATCTGTTGCAGAATTTTTTACCGGAAAGAAAAACAAATTCCGGTTTTAGTTTTGATTTTGAGCAACGTATTTATTTTTATGAGCAACGGTGTTGCTTATTTGAGCAACGAATATACCCGTTGCCGAAATTTTTACTGGTAAAAATAAATAAATTTCGGTTTTAATTCCGGCAGATTTCTGCACCTGGAATGTATATTGTAGATGACCCAATTTTTCATATAGAATCTCATAAACACATCATCCATCATCAGAATCCATTAAGATATATTCCTATCACTTGTACGTATCTATTATATCAATTATAATAAACCTTACAATTGTTTCATTGAATCAAAGGTTAAATATAAATTGTAATAATCCATCATTAGAGCCCAAGTTTCTGAATTTGAAAACATGGAAGTTGGTTGATAAGCATACTAACCTTCAGTTTTCTTACATGTATCCAATCCAACACACTTTGACATTCCAAATTCCGCTTCATTTAGACCAACTACGAACCAAATAAAAAAGAATAAGATAATTAAGCAACAACAAAATCAGTCGTATGGAATCTTCGTTCTTAAAATAACAGAAGTTACAAAGTTTATGATTTTCAATTTATATGCAAAACAGATTGCACCTTTAACTAGTGTGCAACCCCAACTAAGGAAATCTTACAGAAAGAGCTTAATAGGCAAGGTAACATTTAAACAAAACATGGTGCTCTATGTTTTGCATTTCTCATTAATCTAACCTTCTTTGCAGGTGGGACAAAGATTAGGTTTCCATAAAAATTAAACAGTCTGGACAATAGCCTCAATAAAACAGTCAAGATGTAACTAATAGATCGATCCGTAAACAAATCATGCATATTTTACATTAGCGTGAAATTTTGCATCATTTGATTATTCACTAGAGCGATGAAGCCCAAGTACTACCATATTACGAAGAAAAAACTGATGCAATTAAATGAAAATTTACCTTGTCACCAATGGCATTATGAACAATTACTGTGTCACCAGTTAAGCTCCCAATGACTTCACTAGTTGTTTCCATGTCAAAGAATGTAATATCTTGTTTGAGTACAGCTTCACCAGTTAAACTTCAGACTGCATCAACCAGTATGTGAAACACACGTGCAAACAACTGCAAACATAAACCACAAGAACAAGTATAAGAAATAAATAAAAACAGAGTACCACAACATGATCTTAACTTGGTATGCAAATGAAAAATCTTAAATTTGGTTGATCAATTGTAACTTCAATTTCCCAGACCCACTTCTTTTGTAGTTTGGACTGGAGTAATTCGAAAATTGGTACTGCGAGGAAGTGTATAACATGTCAACCATTCACATTCAAAACTGACTCTTTCACTTGAAACAAGAAATCCAACTCAAAAGTGAATGTTATATTACCTAGAATTAGCTGGAGAAAAGACTCCAATCCAACCATCATTTAAAGGGTTTGGTGAGTAAAACTGAACAGTCACCAATTCACTATTCTCTCCCTGTGGCAATCAAGGAAATATAAACGAGTTCAAATGTAAAAGCATGTAGTCTGGGGAGAGACATAAGGCGAGGCGTTACAATACGAATTGAGAAAAATGAATAAATGCAAAAAATGAGTGAGAGATTGCTTACCCTTGACCCAAGAACAGAAGTAGAAGCTTTAACATAAGATGAACTGTGAAGAGCAACTACTGCCTTATGAGTGAGAGATTTCTTACCACTGATCACGCCTACACAAACACCAAAGAATAACCAAATGATACTCAGATAACTTTTATTTTTCAGGCAGAAAGTGTAATATTTTGCACAAGCAGATATGCCAAGTATCTAACCTATACCATACCAACAGAAAATATACAATATGAAACCCTCATCCTTCTTGCTTGTATTTATCCAATTACAATCCAACAAGACATCTGTATAGAGGAGTTAAAACCAGGGTAGTTAGTGAAAAAGAGTCAGTACCAAGATATATAGAAAAACAATAAAAAGTAGAGAACCCTCACCAGTAAGAATGATATAAAACCAAAGTCAAGAATTGTACCAAACTGGTGCAAGGAAACTCCTAATCTGAAATAGAAAAGAGCAAACTTTATATTATACGACAGTAGTATACCAACCTTCTCCCTCTTCCTTTATCCGGGCTTGGGACCGGCAACGCATTGGCGGAATTAAAAAGGGTTTGACAATAAAATTAACAAGAAACAAAATATGCATATATATATATAGATATATAAATACAAACTCCATTAAGCATAGAAGTCTAATAAAGATAGAGTAGATAAATGCATAATCTGTCTAATCTTCCTACAACCAAAAAATGACAACAAAAAAAAGATGTCAGTGAGATTTGTAGGTGTATTAAGAAATCTTTCTGGCCAATATATACCAAAAAAAAAAAAAAATCATGTAAGATTCTCCATTGTATCGATCTATCTTCCCAGTGTCAAATACCAAAAAAAAAAAAAAAAAGTCTGTTGCATAATATGTCTAAAAAGTTTTACTATTCGCAGGTTGTATCTTTTCCTCGCCCCATATTACCCAAGAAGGCAGTGGTAGTTGTTTTAAGAAGTAATAACTATCTCCTTGAGGGGCATCCCAAAGAACTGTTGCTTGGTCATACACTTCTTCGACATAGACCTTCCTCTCAGTAGGTTTCACCCTTTTACAATGTACGAATTCACCCTGGTGAACACTCCCTAATGTAACAACTTCACCTTTATTATTTAGTAGCTCAACTTGTCCTGATGTAACTCTAGTAGATGCAATTTCCTCGTTATCCAGAACACGACGACTTCGACTAGCATTATGACCTCCACCAGTAGGATGAGTTCCACCAACATGATCACTTCCAATAGTAGGATGAGTATTGGACCCTTTCTCTGGGCTAGGAGTGGCTCTTGTAGAAGGGTTGATAGAACTTGCCGGTGCACCACATTAGGCTTTAGTAAGTTTAATATCGCCTTTCAACAAGATCAAATTAGAACTTTCACAGTGTGTAAGGTGTACTAAACTTATTTAGAACTGCATGACAAGTCAACAACTGAACACTTACGTCGACTTTACAGCTCAGCGACCCCATCTGACCACCCAAAACACTAACTTCAGGCTCAATTTGATAGAGTTTTTTTCTCATTTTTGGACTCTCTGTTTTGAAGAGAATAAATTGCGACTGCTGCTATCTCAGCCTACTTCTTAGACGTACGGGAGGAGTACCCGCGAACACAATCTTTTCGGTTTGCACCAAACACATCTTGTAGTGGCTCTGAAATCACACAGCTCTTGCTACCACTTGCTCCTGCTTCTTTATACTTCTCTTTGGCTTCCATTACTTTCTTCTGTAATTTCATAATCAAGTCTTGGTGGTTAGAAACAACAATTAAGAGTACTAAGCAGTGAATTAAGTTTTGTTATGCACAATACTGAAGTATACTTACAACAGCCTCTTCTGCACTAGGATGCACAGGCCCATCCTTACGTTGGTGTCCCCACAACCACTTGTCTGTAGTGTCCTATGGTACTTGTAAAACACCCGACTCGTCCTGAAAATATTGTTTATTCTATTAAAAACATAACTTTTATCATCATTCTAACCATTAGTTATTCAATTAAAGAGAGTATGGTTACCAGTTTATATTTCTTGTTATTTTCAGAGCATCGACCAAGTGTATGGCGGATCTTGGATTATTTTCTGGATTCTGCATTGACTTCCTTTTTTGCTATCTTCACAGGTTGCTTTTCACTGTCAACAAAATCATGCCAAATATTTCGATTCGTCCCAGCTGGAATTTTATCTCTTGCAGCTTCCCACAATTTTGGAGTGAGTTTATGGCATTGGGGTACTTCATAGTCTTCCTCCTCTATAACATACCCATCCTCCGACAATGTAAGCCTCTTCTTGGCTCTTCTCCTTGGTCCTCTAACTAGATCTTAAGTCAGACTTGAATCTCCGATACAACGGTGGCAATCCACTTTCTATAACACTGCGGCAATACTTTGGGTCGAAAGGCAATTCAAACTCATCCTGAGGTATAGATTTGTGCTGATAAACATTAACCATAATAACATCAATAGAAGTACAAATGCAAATGTGTGTAGTTTGAAGAATAGTAAAAATACCATCAAAGCAGTCCAAACATCATCTTTGAAATTAGATGGCACAGTCCTCCACTCAGAAAAGTTAACTGGAACATGACTTCTGATTAGCTCCCTTGACCTAGTAGAGAATTTGTTTGCAAAATCTCCCACAGTCTCGAAAGAAATGTCAAGATCGAGGGGAATCTTCGGTTTTATTGAAGAAGAGCTGGACGTTTTTTGTTTTGATGTCGTACCTTCAGATGTGCTTTTAGTTTGTTCCATTGACCTGCAAAATAGAAGAAGTATCAGTACTTAATTGATACATAAAGTATTAAAAGACATTGAAACATCACAGTAAGTGCAGAAAGCAATTATTCGAAAATCATTGTAAGTTGAAAATCACAAGTTATCATAACAACAATAAGGTTCAAAATACAAACATGATGTCACTGCAGTTTATAAAGAAAACAAAGAAATAGTCAGACCCAGTAAAGAAATTCAGAATACAATACACAATATTTAATTACGATGTGATACAAGCAAGGATTTCAAATGGGGTTCATCTAGAAATATCGATTGGAATTCTCCCAATTCAGGCTTCAATAAGTCATCTACTTGTCTAGTAATCTTCCTTGGAAAGTGAATTACAATAGATCAATCAGGATCTTTCAAATCAGTCGAGTAAAATACTTGTGAAGCCTCGAAGTCGAGTAACGCCGGTTTATCAAAGTAACTATTTGAACTTCTGAAATTATTCAAGTTAACCAGTACCAAGTTGGAATCAGGACACATTTTACACCCACGACTCTT
Organism: Papaver bracteatum; assembly: GCA_023529315.1. Taxonomy (NCBI): domain Eukaryota; kingdom Viridiplantae; phylum Streptophyta; class Magnoliopsida; order Ranunculales; family Papaveraceae; genus Papaver; species Papaver bracteatum. The sequence goes on from JAJJWX010000223.1 coordinate 26,775, forward strand.
GCTCTAAACCTTCACCCAGTCGCAATAAAATACCACCTCTGTAAACTCTGTATAGTTGAGCTCTAATATTTGATTAACCACACCATACCACTTAGTCACACCAACTACAAGGTTTTTATCTTTACTACTTTCCCTATAATGTGGTAGTTGCTTCCATACAAACACTGCTATCTTGTGTGACGCGATCATGCTCTATCTCATAGGACTTGGATGCGAAGATATGACCATTAACCCTGTACTTGTTATATTCCTTAGCTCCAACAGGCCCTTTTACGTAACGCCACAATTTGGAGTTAATCTTCCGCTCTTTCACCAACTGGAGCATTACAGAACATGTCAGTTACATAAAAGACTAACCAACACACTATGAAAATCATGTGAATCTCAACATAATTACATTATTATACAACCATTTTATGAAATCTGTTTGTCGTTGCACTTCATTGCTCGTGCTTTGTACCCCATTCGCATTTCAGTGGAGCTATTTTTGGGTCAAACAAGAAAGCCTAAGAAGCATGGACAAGTTTGTAACGTACTGAGCTGAGATAACATGTGCAAGTCATCTATCCCAATGCAATATTGGCAAACTTGTAACTTAAAGAGTGATGCTTCAGCATTTACGGACTCATGACTACATATTACGGATATACTTTCTAGATTTCTATAAGGTCAACTTGGAGATATGAGTGATAGACATGTGAAACTTACATGAGTCTCAAGCCATTCACAACCAAGTTTTATACATGCCCGCCCACCTATCTCCATGATGACTGACATAAAAAGTCTTTGGCATTTAAGTCCCTTCTATTTTCGTAGGTCAGTGCAGAGTGAAACTAGCTTTACTACATTTCTACTAACAACTCTAACTTTAATTAATTCCTCCAATGGATAATCAGAGCGCCATTTATCTTGCATCCTTGTAACTCTTTTTGCGCTTCTTTTGAAAGCAAATGGGAAAGATGATGCCTAAGATGAATAATAGAAGATGTTGGTTTTCATTCATAAGAAGGAGCCATATGCAGAGATGCCAACTTATGAAATTATATACACCCAATGGATGCCAAAGCATCTCCATACTAAAGATAGTTAATAATTATTGGGTAGGAAGTTAAGAACTACTGGGCTACTACAATGCATACGTTAGTATATATTTTCTCACAGCTACTACCTAATGGGACGACAAAAGAAATCTAGTTAAGAAACAAGATCGGAAAAGTGTACAAAATAGATAAAAATATTCTGAAGATGCATAACCACGAAAATCTCAAACAAAATAAACCGCACAATACCCTAACCTCTTTCAATGAATTAATATAACTCCACCTTAAATTGTCTTCACCTTCGCAGGGGCTTAAAATATCTCCTAGGTATCCTCTAAAATGGACATGTTAAAACCAACTGTTCAGTTGCTTTGCAAAAAAGACACTTTAAGATACAAAATCCAAATAAGTAAATAGAATGTATGACCTTCAAATTCCAAGGCCTTTCTGGCTCTAGACAAAGAAGATCAAAAAACAACAAAGGGATATTTCCCTCGATACAAACTTAGTATCCTTGACAAAAGGAGGATGGTTCACTAACGACCTACTAAATTAAAAACTTCATGTTTCAAGCACAGAAAGATAATGTCAGATACATATACTTGGGCCTTTATAAGCACACCGACATCATAAGTTATCTATATAAGGACTAAACCAAATTCGTCTCATGTATTTCACAATTTTCCTTTTAACAGTTAACAACTAATAAACACAAACCAACATGTGGTTCCCCACTCTTCTATGATATGTCTTAACATAGTGCAGAAGCCTTGACCAGACATAAGGGTGCATCTACAAACTCTAGATAATAAAAATAAATCAAATATATATGACAGTCACCTCGTATATACTTATATATGTAAGATTACTATTCGTAGTATATACACTGACCTTTTGCATGATAATACACACGAACAATGCAACATTACTTACTTGTACATCGCGTCAGCAATTAATAAATGAAGAAAAGAATTTTCCATGATAAATTACTTTGGTTCTTTTAAGAGTACATTCAGCCAGTCTAACTATTTTCTCACAGCTACTGCCTAATGGGACGACAAAAGAAATCTAGCTAAGAAACAAGATCGGCAAAGTGTACAAAACACATAAAAATATTCTGAAGATGCATAACCACGAAAATCTCAAACAAAATAAACCGCACAATACCCTAACCTCTTTCAATGAAATCTAAAACGTGTGACTGTTTTTCGCTATATGCTGGCAGAGGTTAGATCTAAAATGTGCATGTACCCTAACCGTACAATACACTTTAGATCAAAAAAACGAAATATGCTGGCAGAGGATCAATGAAATCGAAAATCTCGTATGAATTGCTAAATCTCAAACAAAAAAACTCATGTAAGTGTATAATTCCACTTTACACTGTGTTTACCTTCGCAGGGGGCTTAAAAGATCTCCTGGGTATCCTCTAAAATGGACCTGTTAACACTAACTGTTCAGTTGCTTTGCAGAAAAGACACTTTAAGATACAAAATCCGAATAAGTAAATAGAATGTCTGACCGTCAAATTCCAAGGCCTTTCTGGCTCTAGACAAAGAAGATCAAAAAGAACTCCGGTGGGTATGTACCTGAAATCAAATCACAATAAGATAATCAAATTCCACATTTTCTCAGGCTACGCAACCATTCAAACACCCGTCCAACATTCATCGCGGGTTCACGATGGTGCTCCACACAGGTTTTAAATACAGATGAATAAACTCCTAAAATAGCGATAGATGATGCAAAATCCACCTCAAAGCCATAACCCGACTCTGTATGTAAATCATTCACTTCTATAGGAGTATTAACATCAAAACAACCTTAAGAGGCCACTAAACTGAAAGCAAAACAAACCCATGCCTTCAAATTTTACCAAAACCTAAAGAGGCCACTAAACGAAGTAAAACTCCAACTTCACAGAGATCAAAACAAAAACTAAGAAAATCAAAACAATAGATCAAAAGGAAACAGACAAAAACAAAATTAAATAACAGTAGTAGCAGATAATAGTTTATACCTGATGATAATCAACTTATCAGATGAATTTTTTTTCGATTTTAGAAACAAATTTGATTTTCTAGGTTTAGGGTTTTTTTTTAAGATTTTAGAGAATAGATCGAGATTTGGGTTTTGGTTAAGGTTTTAATTTGTGGGTTTAGAGAATCGATCGATCGAGATTTGGGATTCGGTTTATGCATTCGTGATTCTGAAAGATGTTTTTATTCTCAGAGAAGAACTGACAAAGGTTTTCTCTAAGAAAAAAACTCTGAAAAACGATGGAGAGAGAAAGAGCTAGGAAGAAATATGAGGCCAGACAGAGATAATATTTTTTTTTGGAAAAAAAAAGAAAAAAAATAGTAATAAATTTGTCTGAAAATATTATTGGTGAAATTGGTGTGTGGAATTAGAAGGGAAATTGATGGGGAATTTTTTGGTGATTCAAGTTTGGGAGGGAAAATTGGGAGGGAGAATAATTTTGACGAAAAAATATGAAAGGGAATAATTTGGGTGAATTTGTTTTAAGATTTTCTTAAAATAAAAAAAAAAATTGTATTATATATTAAGACTGCTAATATTACAAAACTGCCATTCGTGTACAACGTTTTAAAACGTTTCAAGAATATACAAAAATGTTGCTCCATTAGTTTCATATATACTAAATTCCTATGGCTGATTTGAGCAACGTATTTTCGGGTAAGCAACCGATATAGATGTTGCCCCAAAACTGATATGTTGCTAAATCCAGGATTTGGTGTAGTGTACGGTTTATTGTGGAAACCGGTGGGTTTATTTAGGAAACCCACATGGATTAATATAGAGGCCCATTATAGCTTATTATGGAAGCCCAAAGGACTTATTTTAGAAGTTTCCAGAAGGCTTGTTGCTCAAGTTGCTTGCACATGAAGTTTACATCAAAATTAGGGTTACATAAACTCTATAAATACATGTATCCTAAACCCTAAGTGGAGGGGAATTTCTATTCCTTTAGATGGAATTTTAGGTTAGCTAACCCGGAGAAAACTATTGAAACCCCACATGGCTTATTATGGAAGCCCAATACGGTTTATTGTGGAAACTGGTGGGTTTATTGAGGAAACCCACATGGCTTAATATAGAGGCCAAGTCTATCTTATTATGGAAGCCCAAAGGACTTATTTTAGAAGTCATTTCAATATAGACATGGATCTTCAAGGATAAACACAGATATTAGAGGATAATTACAAATCCAGTTATTTTGGATAACTACAAATTTAGGGTTATTATGGAACTAGATTAGGGTTTTATGCCTATAAAGAGAGGCTAAAATCCAACTCAAAGGGGCAGGATATCTATTCCTTGACATGGAATTCTAGGTTGGCTAATCTTTGAAGAATTATTGTAATCATCATATCAATAAAATCTCTCCCTATGGGATTCCATCCGTGGATGTAGGAACAACTTGCCGAACCACGTTAAATTCTTTGTCTCTTTTATTTTTCTTCAATTTGTTTCATAACCCTAATTTCGCTTCATCAACAAGCTGGCCAAGGACACAAAAGGTTATTGGATAAGTAGCATATGGCGAATTTGAACGAGACTTTTATGTTAGTTCTTCTTTGATCTTCTTAATTCTTCAACAACTTGAGAATTAAGAGGGGGAGATATTTGTACCCTATTAAAATAGTGTACATGCATGCCGCACAAGCTATTTAATATCAATAATCCGTGGGTTTATTGAGGAAACCCATCTGGCTTATTGAGGAAGCCCAATTGGTTTATTGTGGAAACCAACACGAGGATTTATTGAGGAAACCCACATGGTTTATTATGGAATCCAATACGGTTTATTGTGGAAACCGGTGGGTTTATTGAGGAAACCCACATGGATTATTATGGAAGACCAATACGGTTTATTGTGGAAACCGATGGGTTTATTGAGGAAACCCACATGGCTTAATATAGAGGCCCAGTCTAGCTTATTATGGAAGCCCAAAGGACTTATTTTAGAAGTTTCCAGAAGGATTGTTGCTAAAGTTTCTTGCACATGAAGTTTACATCAAAATTAGGGTTACATAAACTCTATAAATACATGTATATATCCTAAACCCTAAGTGGAGGGGAATTTCTATTCCTTCAGATGCTTAGCTAACCCGGAAAAAACTAATTTAATCCTCAATCAATAAAAATATTTTTTTGTTCCTCCGTGGATATAGGAAACACTTGCCGAACCACGTTCAATCCGTCTCTTGGTTCATCTTTAATTTGTTATCTAACCCTAATCGTATCATCAAATCATCTGTTTAGTGCCTAGAATTATTATTGGGTATAAACAATTTGCAATTACATATCTGTATTATCGTCAAAAATAATGAGGATGAGGTTAGAACTCTGTGTGTGGTTCTTTTTCTTCTTATTAAACCCACAGACACCGAGAGAGCATTAGTTTGCAAGCCGAGTTCTTATTGGTTAGGTAGGCGTCACAAACGTTTGCTTAGAAAATACCCTATTTTGTGCGAATAAAAACATATCTGAGGTGCCACAATACAAACTAATTATAGGAAAGTGCTATGATTCCATAGAATTCTCTCATCAACCATTTATTATGGGAAACATTTTGTATCAGTATCAACTTGCATCTGTAGCTATAAATAGGAAGATGTTTAGAGGAAGTATTGTTCATTCACTCTTATAAATAAATTATACTAATAGGTTTAGAGTTCGGAGATAAATAAAGCAATTTTATTTATAACATTTAACCAGCTTGTTTTTCCAATATTTCCCAAGAAGAACAGATCCGCTGGTGGTTACGATAACTGCAGAGCGAAACGAAAACAGTGAAGGTGTGAAGGAATCAGAAGAGTGGGCGATAGATAGAACATTGGTAGATATAGGTAGTTCAGTTGATATTTTGTTTTCTCACGCATTCAAAGGCATGGGATACAAGGACGAGGATATGACATGCTCAACCTACAATATTCATGGTTTTAACAAAATGACAACAAAGCCAAAAGGAGAGGTGACCATGCGAATACTACTGGGAGAGATAGAAACGCAGGTAACACTATGCGTAGTCGATGTAGAATCAACATACAATATGTTATTGGGACGACCGTGGGTACATGAGATAAAAGGCGTGACCTCAACTCTCCATCAGTGTTGCGGTTCCCAATACCCAGTGGAATAGGCGAAATCAAAGGAGATACTAGGAGTGCGAAAATATGCCACCAAATAGATGTAAAGAATTATGAAGGATGTGCATGAAAGCGAAAAGATCGGTAGAGAGAAGCAAAAAAATTGAGGAAGGAATAATAATTAAGAATACATATGATAAAAGCACAGGAAGGAAGAGGAAGACAAAGCGAAATTCCAGAGAAAGAAGATGAACCGGTGCATAAGATAAAAGAGCCTACACCACTTGGAGAACCAAAAATGAATTTTACCGCGGCAGAGCCTACAAAAGACATAAATGTGGGAACAAAAGAAGAGGCAAAGATGTTGAAGATATGAATGAATATGGACAATGAAGAAGAAAAAAAAATAATAAATCTCCTGCGAGAATATACAGACGTATTCGCATAGAGCATGGATAAGATGTCTGACATAGGTCCAAATATTGTGTGTCATAAACTAGACCCAATAAGAATGCAAGGCCTTTCAAATAAAGGATAAGGAAGATAACGTTAACTTACCACCCTCAAATAAAAGGAAAATTGCAGAAAATGTTAGACGCAAAAATAATCACACCAGCTAAATACCCAAAATGCATAGCAAACATGGCGGTAGTACCAAAGAAGAATAAGGGAATAAGGATCTGTATCGATTTCAGTGACTTGAAAAAAGCGTGCCCAAAGGAAAGCTTTCCATTACCATACATACCACAAATGGTAGAGGCAACAATATTGTTTTACAAAAAAGAGAAAGCATTTCTTACACCTTTGTTATGCGAAGGCTTCCTCTTGAGAGATTCATTCTTTTTGGAACTCGAAGAATGTTTAGGGTTTGGAACTGTAATTTGGATACTGCCAGAGGAAGAATTTTTGCTGAAACAAAACCAGTATGGGAATTAGAACAACAATTGATCAATAAAAGAAGAAAGACAAGATCAATTTTTACAGAATATATGAACCTTGAAAGAGAATCCATAAGAAAAGTACCAGAATCAAAATCGAGACTTCGAGAAGATAAAAAAGAAAAAAATAATTCGAAAAGGTGGATAAGGAACATGAAATAAAAAGAGAAAAGATTATATCTCCTCAAACTCAGTAAATAAATAGATAGAAAAGATAACCGGTTAAACTCAGATGTGCCGGTAAAAATGGAAGAAAATCAGTATGTGTATACGGTTACACTAAAATCACGAAAGCTGGTAGATAAGAATATGAAAATTTACACGGGTGCGGCAAAATAAATTAGAAATTATCACATCATTCTCCTTATCAACATAACGATATGAGAAGAGGAAAAATGTGGATACAGAATACCGCACACCAAGTAAGCATGCGAAATAGTCACCATCAAGAACGAGCAAAAACAACCGCGCACAGCTTATTAGGAATAACGCATCAGATGATGTCATCTTAATCATGAGAAAAGTGTGAAGAGCCATGCGGTGTTAAAGAGCATATGCGAGGAGAGTCAATATATGCGTGCGTAAATAACACATGCCATATCCGAAAATAGGCGCTTTCTTAGCTGTCCTCCACTATGTAAAACTCCTACATAAGGAGCCGAGCGATCCTATTTTAGGGAGAGATATTTTTGATAGTTAGATAAGAAACTTAGGAGAGAGAAAGTTTATTTGCTCTCCAAGTTAAAGTTTTCTCATTATTTTGTATTTAAATTGAAGATTTAATAAAAGTTCTTATAATTTTATGATGATTTCCTAAATTGTTTTATAGATCTTGTTAAGGGTGTGGTTGTAGGATCTCCTGCAACTACAGGCCTCTAGTTCTTACACTCCTAGAATACTTGGAGAAAGTCCTTGGTACTTTGAAACTGGTGCAAAATCTAATTAACAAAAAATCTGCATAACATGAGCAATTCTGCTCCTTATAATGGTTCTGAAAAAATCAACATTGGCTCAGGTGAAGGTATGTTAATTTCGTATTTAGTAAGTTCAAATATTTCAGTTCCACTACATAAATTTCATCCAAATAATATACTTCATGCACCTCAATCATCTAATAACCTAATCTCATTGCACAAATTTGTTAGCGATAATGTTTGATCACTGACATTTGATTCCAATGGTTATTATATAAAGGATCTCACATTAGGGAAGACTATACATCAAGGTCCAACTGAGAATGGTCTATATCCTTTATACTACTGTTGATGGTGGTTTTTAGTTTAGGGTAAATCGTAAAACACTAAAACCTAGCAGACAGTGATGTCACAAAATTTAAAGCAACAAGCATTTACTAGGCACCTTTACTGAAACCTTTAATGTGTCTCTACAATAATTACCGAGGTATATTTTTCAAATTAGGGTTACGACAAGCCAAACTCTAATTCCCACGTGTGCCAATGGAAAATCATGTCAGCCACACCAACCGCGCCAAGGCATGCCAACCATGCTATCCACACACCTGTTCCAATGGAAAATCATGCCAGCCACACCAACCGCGCCAAGGCATGCTAACTATGCTAGCTGCACCTCTGTGCCAAAGGAAAATCATGCCAGCCATACCAACCGCGCCAAAGCATGCCAACCATGCTATCCGCACCTATGTTCTAATGGAAAGTCATGCCAGCCACACCGACCTCGCAAAAGCATGTCAACCATGCTAGGAGCACCTCTGTGCCAATGGTAAATCATGCCAGCCACACCAACCTCGCCAAAGCATGCCAACCATGCTAGCCGCACCTCTGTGCCAATGGCAAGTCATGCCAGCCACACCGACCGTTCCAAATCATGCCAACCATGCTAGCCACACCTTTATTCCAATGTAAAATCATGCCAGCCACACCGACCGCGTCATGCCAAACACATCTCGCCATGGCCCCTCTAGCCGGGCCACTCTTTTGGCCTTTACTATGCGGTTACCAAAATGAAAGCGTGCAACAATCAACGGTTTCCCTTCAATCCCAGGAGCAATTCCTGGCCATCTAAGGTCACCTCACGACCTTTGGCCCAAAACCCTAGCTTGGTCACGCACCTAGACAAGCTAGCCGCGCCATGCCAAAAACATCTCTCCATGGACCCTCTAGCCGCGCCACCCTGTTGTCCATCACTACGCGGCTACCAATACGAAGGCGTGCAACAATCAACGGTTTCCCTTCAATCCCAGGAGCAAATCCTGGCCGTCTAAGGTCACCTCATGACCTTTGGCCCAAAACCCTATCTTGGTCACAAACCTAGCCAAGCTAGCCCGCCATGCCAAGCGCACTCTTCCTTGGACCTAGCTATGCTAGTCACATCATGACAATCCAAGCGCCCATGCATTGGCCCTATCCATGCCATACGTCTATGGAAAACCCTTATCCCCACATGCCAAGCCAAACCAACCTAGCCAAGCTAGTCGCACCATGCCAAACGCACTCTGCCTTGGACCTAGCTATGCTAGTCACGTCATGCCAAGCCAAGCGCCCTTGCCTTGGCCCTAGCCATGCCATACGTCCATGGAAAACTCTTAGCCCCACATGCCAAGACAAACCAAACCTATCCAACCTAGACAAGCCATGCCAAACGCACTCTGCCTTGGCCCTAGCTATGCTAGTCATGTCATGCCAAGCCAAGAGTCGTTGCCTTCGCCCGGTCCACGCCATACGCCCATGGAAAACCCTTGCCCCACAGGCCAAGCCAAAATCGCACCTAAACAAAGCTAGCCACGCCCAAGCAAACCCTTGGCCCCACACACCAAGCCTAAACACACCCTAGCCGCGCCACCCTGTTGGCCCTCACTACGAGGCTTCTAAAAACAAAGGCACACAATGATCAACGGTTGCCTCTCCTCTCAAGATGAAAAATCTCGACCATCGAAGGTCACCAGGATAGCAAGTTTCCCTAGATTTACTTTCCAAGCTACAACAACGTGCTCCATGTTTTCCAAAAACATTCGAGACACCAACACAAACTGGGGGACGCTTATTAGGGTTTTGGTTTCTTGGTCCATAGCATGAGGCATACACAAATGCCTGTTTCAAGATAATGTAACACGATTAAGGCGGTTAGTAAATGCAAGAAGCAATAGTGAAACGTTCCTTCATTATGGGACATCAATTCCATCAAATCCCATCAATACCAGGCGTTACAACCTCTTCCCATTTAACTCATCCATTTTCTTTTCTTAAGAGGCCAGAGTAAGTTTGTTTTTGTACTTGTATAAGTAGGCTTACCTATTTCCACCAGAGACACGAGTTCTTGATCAGGGAAAATACCACACTCAGAAAGGAAACTCTTGTTAGCTTTCTTAAAGCTCTCACCTTCTAATACAAGTCAAACACTGCTCTTCTAGAATTATTCTGGCCTCAACACTCTCTTCGCTTCCCTCCCTAAACCAACCCTGCTCCTCCAATTTATGACCGAAGCAAGTCTGGAACGACCATTTCTTGGTTTAGGCCAGACTTGTAAAAATTGATCTCTCGTATCTAAAGTACTCCCTTGTAGTACATTATTTAGGGTTTAAATTGTTTCGCACTTTCACACCCTTAATTACCAAAATCAGTAAAAACCATTTTCACCTATAAACAACTGCAAATTCTCTCAGCCACCCGTTTCATCTATTACTTCAGCATTTTCAACAATCAAAGCATCAGCTAAACTTTGCATAGAAGATTAGCTCAGTCTTCTTTTGAGTCCATGTCTAAAGTTTGTAAATCTCTAGGATTGAATAATGTGGTTAGTAAAACTTTATTCTGTAATGAATGTCAGTTAGCAAGGAGTCATAAACATCCATTTTCCATTTCTTGTTCAGTCTCCAGTTATTCTTTATAGCTGCTTCATATGGATGTATGGGCACCTGCTTCATATGGATATATGGGCACCATCTCCAGTTGATTCTGTACTTGGATTCAATTATTATGTCAATATTATTAATGATTCTTCAATATTTTGTGGGTTTAACCTCTTAAATCTAAGAGTGATTTCAAAGTAATTTTTCAGTATTTCAAGCCTTTTGCTGAAAAGCTTTGATCTTCACATATTTCAATAATTAGGACAGATGGAGGAGGAGAGTTTTTAAACAATGAGATAGGAATTTATTTTCATTCTGATGGTATTAGTCATGAACTTACATGTCCTCATACCCCTGAAGAGAATTGGGTTGCAGAGTCAAAACATAAGCATCTTTTGGAGATTACTAGAACCTTCTTAATTCATTCTAGATTATCTAAACATTATTGGATTGATGCTTTGCAGTCAACAAATTATGTGATCAACATATTACCTACTAGAATGCTTCAATCTAATTATCCTTATCAAGTATTATTGGAGAAAGAACCAGATTATAAATTTTTAAAATGCTTTGGTTGTCTATGTTTTCCATGGTTAAAACCTTGTACATCTAACAAATTACAACCAAGAAGCATTTCATGTATTTTTCTGCGATACAGTGCAAATCATAAAGGTTATAGGTGTTTATATTATAGCACTGGGAGAGTTCATATAAGCAGACATGTAGTTTTTGATGAAAATTGCTTTCCTCTGGCACATACTTCTTCTTATAAATCTTGTTTACCAGCTTTACCTGATACTTTTGTAATAAATTCACATGATGATTTAGTTACACTTCAGAAATCTTCTGCATCTTTATAAACCTTATGCTAATGGTTCAACTACTTCTACCACTTTAAGTACTTCTCCTGATAATTTCACAGCGCCAACTACTTCTACTACATCAGGTACTACTCAGTCAAATTCTTCTGTCACTTCTACTCATTATATGAATACTAGAAGAAAACAGGGTATCTTTAAACGAAAAAACTTTTTTTGCTACCAAACATGTTCTCCCAACTGCACTTCATACTGAAGTACCTCCACCCACCTGTTCCAACTTGCTTTACACAATCCAATAAACACCCCAAATGGAGAAACTCTATGGTTGTTTAACACAAAGCATTACTAGATGCTAATACATGGACTAAGGTACCACCACATCCATCCCAAAATGTGGTGGGCTTCAAGTGGGTTTTTAGATTGAAATATAAACCAGATAGCACTATTGACAAATATAAATCCTGATTAGTGGCTAAGGGATTTCATCAAATTTAAGATTTAGACTACACAGAAACCTTTAGTCCTGTTGTCAAACCCACAACAATAAGAATAGTTATTTCATTAGCAGTAAACTTTAATTGGCATATCAAACAAATTGATATAAGTAATTCCTTTCTTCATCAGGACTTACAAGATGAAGTTTACATGATGCAACCTCCCGGATTTCAAGACAAGGAACATCTTGATTATATTTGTAAACTTCACAAATCTATATATGGGCTTAAACAGGCACCAAGATCCTGGTAAGAGAAACTTTTAGATTTTCTCCTTCAACTGGACTTCAAACCTTCTTTAGCAGATACTTCCTTATTTGTGCAGAAAACTGGCTCAAGATTAACCATTGTTTTAGTCTATGTTGATGACATTCTTATCACAGGTAGCTCTTTTACATATTGTCAATGTCAAAGATTTAGGTTCTTTGAACTATTTTTTGGGTATGGAAGTTAAAAGAAATGCATCTGGTATTTTTCTTCATCAAACTAAAAAAAATCTTGATCTTCTTGAAAAATGAAATATGGTTGGTGCAAAGCCATGCAGTTCTCCTTATCCACCAGGTGCCAAACTAAGTGCTAAAGATGGTGAGCTTTTATCAAATCCAACTGAATACAGGTCTCTTGTTGGTGTCTTACAATATTTAACTTGGTCCAGACCTAAAATTGCATATTCAGTTAACCAAGTTTGTCAATTTATGCATTTTCCAACCACTCAGGGGCGGATCCAAGGGTTGGTACAATAAAGAGATAAGGGAAAATGTCGAATAACCTGATACCTATCCCAATTAAAATGGTGAGATAATTTGTGGTTTACCCTATTCAGCTATATCCTCGTAATGGGTGAGGACTATTTTTAAATTATAAAGAAGGGAGTCCCTCTTCTCATCTAATATGTCATACGTATCCCATATACAACAAACTGTGAAAGAGAAGAGAAGACTTCATCCTCAACTTTCGTGCTGAGTTCCGCTGCTGGTTTCGTCATCTCTGCAGGTGCTAATATTCTCATCTCACAGGTATGTAAGTATACTCCTTATGTTTATTGAATCATGATCTTAATCTTTGGCAAGATCCTTACGTGCTGGGTTCCGCTGCTGGTTTCGTCATCACTGCAGGTGCTAATATTCTCATCTCACAGGTATGTAAGTATACTCCTTATGTTTATTGAATCATGATCTTAATCTTTGGCAAGATCCTTATTGAGTATGATGGGTTAAAATTATTTTGTATTCTAATTTTTTCCTACATGATGCTGACAGGAATGACTTAAATGTGAGAAATGCGACTCTTTTATTGTTTAACTATGCTGAATTGTATCACAAGACGGTACCAGGGCAGCAAGTTTGGAAATTTCTCGAAGAAGTGGAGGGGACTAAAGGCAATTACTGGGTGCAACTTGCCGACTAACTTCAAAGGAGTTTTTTTACTTTTTTAATGCAAAAACTCTTTAAATTAGGTATCATATTTTGCCTCTACACAGTGGAATTGTTTCTATGTCATATTATTTTCGATCTATGAATTCGCCACAGTAGGAACTGGCCTGCTTATTTTAATTGGTGGAGTATAGCCTGCATGCATCAATTACTTTGCTAATTTTAGTTGGTGCAATATTATAGCATTGCGCACAAGTTTTTATGTAAATTAACTCAAGGGCCAGCTCAGTAGGCCATAAGTGCACTATTTAGGCATTTAGTGGCATCCCTGACTCCTGTATCAAGCCTTAGATCCCTGACGAGGTGTTCTGGATGCCTTGTTAGGGGGGAAAAGTTGCTCCTATCATGTCTTTAACCAACTTCGGGTTCAGCGCCTTTAGGCTTCAACATCTAATTAGCCGTTCTACCTCTCTTATTGGAAATCCTTCAAAAGAGGACTTTCGATATTCAATTTTCACACACCTAGATGCAATAGACCGTTGTGTTGGTCTTTGTTTCCTTACCTTGTAACATGTTCTCTTGTGGTGGATGAAATAGGATTGATAGTCTTGATGGCCTATACTAGGAATGTGCAACATAGGAATCGAGTGCTGCTAAAAATATGAATCAATAATCATTATTTAGATTTCATGACTGGAAACCAATTTGCTGAAATGATCCGATCTCAAATCTCAACCCTTGATCCAAAAAGTAAAAACTGTTGTAAACCAGTCCTATACCCATAAATCAGAACAAGTATCCGCTGGTTATTTTTTTTTATATCCGCTCTAATCATTATTTTTTTTATATCGCTGCCTCCGAGGGGATAGAGAAAACCCTAGTTATTCATCGTCGAAGATGTCAATATCAAAATCAGAAGAACCTATTGATGTTTCTCCGGAGATGGTGAAAATTATACAAAAGTATTATACTACATGGGAAACAATGGAAGATTTCGGTATTGCCGAGGAAAAGTATTATAATGAAATTAACTCAACAGGCTCATCAACTAGATCTGATATTAAGGATCTGGAAAAAGAATTGGAGAGAATCAAAGAACTACATTCTGAGCTGCGGGGCTATCATAATTATTGTACTAACTCATATTTTGATGCAGTTGAAAATATTAAATATCAACTTGTTGACAAGTTTCCAGGCATTCCAAAAAATAAGTTGTTTACCAGATGTGATAAATATTGTGATGGATTAATTTTCCAGCAGATGAAGATGAACTATATGATACCGGTAGAAACTGATAATGATGCTGAAATACCTTTCAAGGAATTGAATGAAGTGCTAGTGATGAACAAGGGAAAGGTAATTGATGCATGGAGACTGCGTGCTGATTCGTACGGACTGGGTCGGAAAGCGAGTTATTTTGTCTTTTTATTAGAATTAGCAGTTAAAAATCGCAGAAGTGAGATGGAGAACGAAATATTTGATCGTGAGAGGAAGGAGGAGGAGAAGCAAGAGGAGGCTAGGAGATTGATAAAGGATAAGTTCCAGAGCCTGTGTAATGTGATGAAATGAGTGCTAGGTGATAGAGTTGATAATGTTGTTGTGGCTTTTGAAATTTGCACTCCTTGTTTCCCTCCTTGTATATTGAAGGACTCATGCGGGAATACAATGGAGATCAACCCTCATCACTATCTCATAGAGGACCTCCAGAAGAGGTATGATGCTGACAATAATGACTGTCACGTGAGGAATGCGGCTCGTGTTATTTAACTATGCTGAATTATGCTGGAAAGCGATGCCGGAGCATCAAAAAACAGTTTAATTAGTCTTGCCTGTTGAACATATAAGTTCTATTTCGTTTGTTCCTTGAGGAGACACAATTGTACTTTGAACTATAACCGGATTCTTGTACTTTGATTCTCTAAATATCGCAGTAAACGGCTGGTCATATAGAATTTTCGATAAACATATAGCCTGTCATGTTTTGCTTCTACACAATGACCACCCAGTTTATTTTAGTTGGCCGTATAATATAGCGCCTGTCATGCATCCAAGTTCCCAAATAAGATGGAACGTTTGATATATATGCTTCAACTTGTGGATGAACATGCATTTATGTTTCGAATTTTATGTTTATTCATGCTAGTTATTCATCAACCTTATGTTTATGTTCATATGTTGTAAGATAGCAATAATTAGTTTTTGCCTTTTATATTTATCAATCTA
Organism: Papaver bracteatum; assembly: GCA_023529315.1. Classification (NCBI taxonomy): domain Eukaryota; kingdom Viridiplantae; phylum Streptophyta; class Magnoliopsida; order Ranunculales; family Papaveraceae; genus Papaver; species Papaver bracteatum. Next base: position 42,604 of record JAJJWX010000223.1, read on the forward strand.
AATGAAAATACAATATATTGGTACAATTCAGGTGGACATGAAAGCTAAATATGTCCAACTCATCGAATCAAATAATCACCAATACACTACCGATTTCACGGAAAAAGATGAAGAGAAATCTCCAGAAAGCTCAAAATAGGCCAAAGCATAGGAGGGCTCTAAAGTCTCCTCAACAAACGATAAGGGAATCTGTGTGCCTTGCTTCATTACAGGAGGTATACGATTACAACTTTCTAGAGTTGAAATCAATACTCACACAGCGACTAAATGGCTTATTCTCATGGTGGTTATTTGATTCCTATTGCAGTGCCTTATGAACGTAGAGGAAGTATTGACTGCCATCCACTGAGGTATCAATCCACCGCGGAAGCTTGCTCGATAGTTCTAAGGCTCTCATGAAGAGTCTCCATTGCTTAAATTTCTGAAAGATTGTCAAAGAAATGTAAGACAACAATCAGATAAATCTCTCCCTCGACCAATCAAGTCTTACTATCAGGTACTACCACACGATCATGCAGCCACTTCGCAATTTGCACCAGCAACATTGATTATTTGATTCAATGGAAAAACAAACAAATTCAAATTCTGAATAGTATCTAAAAGGCAAAACAACAAATTGACAAAAAAATAATCATATGATGATTAATCAGAGAAGAAGAAAAATGTCTACATATGCTTCGGGGGCCAAGTTCTTCTTTGGTTTCCCATCCTTTAATTGAGGTTTCTATTTTCTAGCCCTTACAATACATTGTGTGCAAGAATAAATGACGATCTCTAAGTTTATTCTCTAAAAGCTATGTAACCCCTATTTTTTTTTTTACTTTTGATTTGTTTGACCTGCATTTTAATTGTAATAAGTATCTATAAAACTTATATTTCTTAAATTTAAAAAATGATAATTACCTTCTGTTTATGGGTGAAAATCGTTTCTGCCGATTTCGGTAAATTCGGTAGGTGAGTGAGAAACTGGTTCAAACCCTAAACAAATGTGCTGCACGTGAGCACTTTATAGATTCGAGAGATCAATCTGTACAAGTCCGGCCTAAACCAAGAAATGGCCGTTCCAGACTTGCTTCAGTCACAAAGTGGAGGAGAAGGGTTGATTTGGGGAGCGAAGCAAAGAAAGGTGTTGAGACCATAATAATTATGGGAGAGTAGTATCTCGACTTGTATCAGAAAGTAGAAGCTTGGGAAGCTTGCAAGAGATGAAAGCTTTTGGAAGAGCTTGCAAAGTTGCCTTTTTGAGACTGTAGTATTTTTCTCCTGACCAAGACTTGTTGTCTGGTGGAAATAGGTAAGACCTATTTATACAAGTCGAGATTGAAACGTACCCTGGCCTCATGAAGGAAGAGAGTAAAGGGTGAAATAATGAGAGGAGGTGGTAACCGCAAGGTGTTTATGGGTGAAAACGTTTTCACCATTATTTCCTCATTTATTTGACCGCTTTATTCCTTTTCACGCTTTCTTAATGTGAGCGTAGTGTACGCTGCAATCTGTGACCGCCAAACCAAAACCATGGAAAGCATACCCCAGTTTGTGTTGATATCTCGAGTGTTGGTTGCACCTTGAGTGAAAGTGGCGCTGCTAGTGGTGCATGTGGCTTATGCAGAATGCCCTTGTTGCGGGTTGTACTTCGAGTGCAAGTGGCAATGCCAGAGCTGCTAGTGGCGTGCATGGCATGTGCCAATGGCATGTGCGGAATACCTTGGTGGTAGGTTGTAAGTGGCAAAGCCAGAGCTGCTAGTGGCGTGTGTGGCATGTGCCAATGGCATGTGCGGAATGCCTTGGTGGTAGGTTGCATGGTTTGCAAGTTAGGCTACCAGCGTGTGTGTTTGGAATGTGCCAATGCCATGCGTGGTCGTTAGGGCCGTAGCCTCGGTAGGAAAAGCTACCAGCGAGCATGTTGGCATGTTCCAATGGCATGCGTGGCCGTTAGGGCCGTGGTCTTGGTAGGAAAAGCTACCAGCGAGCATGTTGGCATGTGCCAATGGCATGCGTGGCCGTTAGGGCCGTGACCTTGGTAAGAAAAGCTACCAGCGAGCATGTTGGCATGTGCCAATGGCATGCGTGGCCGTTAGGGCCGTGGCCTTGGTAGGAAAAGCTACCAGCGAGCATGTTGGCATGTGCCAATGGCATGCGTGGCCGTTAGGGCCGTGGCCTTGGTAGGAAAAGCTACCAGCGAGCATGTTGGCATGTACCAATGGCATGCGTGGCCGACTTGGCCTAGGTTGCATGGTTTGCAAGCCTAGGGCGCTATATTTGGCATGCGCCAATGGCATAGCGGCTTGGAAATATGGCTTGTGCGTCGTTTGGCATGTGCCAATGGCACGTACGGCCATGTTGACCTAGTTGCACGTTTTGCAAACCTAGGGCGCTATATTTGGCATGTGCCAATCGCATAGCGGCTTAGTTTGGCATGGTTGCCAATGAGTGTGATGTGTAGTTTGATTTTGGCGTCGCTGCCATGGTTCGCAGTGTGTGGCTTGGTTTTGGCGTTTTTGCCATGGTGCGCAGTGTGCGGCTTGGTTTGGCATTGTTTCCATGGTGCGCAGTGTGCGTCTTGGTTTGGCATTGTTGCCATGATGCGCAGTGTGCGGCTTGGTTTGGCATTGTTGCCATGATGCGCAGTGTGCGCCTTGGTTTGGCATTCTTGCCATGGTGCGCAGTGTGCGGCTTGGCTTGGCACCGTTGCCATGGTGCGCAGTGTGCGGCTTGGCTTGGCATTGTTGCCATGGTGCGCAGTGTGCGGCTTGGCTTGGCACTGTTTCCATGGTGCGCAGTGTGCGGCTTGGTTTTGGAATTAGGGTTCTGTGTCGAAAACCCTAATCTGGTATTTTGAAAAAATACCCCTATTAATTATTTACACCTGAGTTAAATTCTCTTAGTTAATGTGTTGCGGGTAACACTAGGTCATGGGGTTTTACGATTTTACCCCTTGTTTAAAAAACCACCATCAACATTAAGTCCCCTGCTTAGCTCGGAACAGGGGCTTTGTTGCGAGGTAAGCATAATATGGTGACAAACTATCAACATCAAACCGTAAAGAGAATTGAGGAGGCTCGTCTGACCTTTTATAAATCGGATTTGGAATCCTTGCCTCTGGAAGTTTTGCACAAATCGGGAGGCTGGCACAATTAGTGGGGCCGATGCAGCTTGGACGACGTTGGGAAGTTGGCGTGAGTCGGGAAACTGAGTGTGCTAGCTGGTGGGACCGGCACAAGGTGTGGAAGATGTGTGTGCTTGCAGGCGTGACTTGGGCGGTCATTGGGAAGGCGGTGCAATTGGTGGGGCCGGTGCGGACAAGGAGGGAGTAGGCGTTTCTACAGATAGCAAACTTTCCTTACCTTGCTTTCCTTCACGTGCGGCTTCAATTAGGGAATTATTCATGCTAAAATATGGAAGCGTTATGTCCCTCATTGCTTCCTTTCCCTTTTTAAGATTCCGTATTTATACCCAAAAATAATTGCACCGTCTCCTCGTTTGAGAAAAGGGTTCTTCTTGTCGAGTTTCTCTTTTTTCCATGTCGCTCAGAGATAAATCATCTCCGGTATGTTTTCTTATTCTTCTCTGCTCGTGTTATCCTCTTTTATATGTTCATAGATATGATAGAACTGGGTCATTTTTTCCACCTTTTGCAGTGTATGATGGGACCCTCTAGGGATGGCTGCGTCTTTAACTCTTCGGAGAATCATTTCGGACTTGGTGAAGATCGGTCTTCTTCTCTTGAGGAGGCATTGGTTGGGGCTGAATCTCCGTTCCACGAAGCTAGTGAAATCATTAAGGACCTCCCTTCCATATATCCCCACAAAGAACAGGTGCATATTCAGACTTTCTCGGGTTTAGTGAGCATGGAGGGGGGGCGAGAGAACAAGGAAGAGTCATGGGATGTTGAAAGGTTTCAGTGTGGCAAAGCCTCTCCTCGATCCGGGCATGGGGCGGATCTGACTGTTTACAGGTTGAAGCGTCGGAAAAGTGAACGTGTGGTGGTCTTGGAGGAGAGCGCCATGATTCTTGACCCTGATGTGGATGAATCAAAAGACTTTCTCCGAAGTGTCGCTGAGAAAACCTTCGAAGGATCATATGACGGAAACGAGACACCCTCTGAAGTTGATCCCAAAGATGTCGTTGGTGAGACCGGAGGGGTCATGGTGGCGTATGCTGGAACAGTCGTCAGGGAGGACATTGCTGCTGCCGTGGTTTTTTCGGGATGGGATGTTGAGGTTAATGTTGCTAACACCGTTGAATGGAACCTTTGTTGCCCGAGGGATTGCTGGGGAAAATACTTTACCCCAAGGGGACTTGTACCCCGTCCTTCGAGGGCTAGTTCTTCTCTTTTGTTATTTCTGTTAGCTGCTTTGGTTCCCCTGGTGTCCTTTTGCTTTTGTAAACTCGTCTTTTCCTTCTTCTTCATCAATCAACATTTTGCTTCATGTATATATATTTTTTTTTGAAAGAGGTTGTGGTATGATGGCTCTGCAATAGTTTTCTGGGTTTTTCTGATGTATTTCTCTGATATCTGAAGGATTCTCTCGGAGAGAGATTTATTTTTTTATTTTTTTATTTTATTTTTTTACAAGAGGGAAATCCCTAGGGAAAAATACAAACGGTGTATTCATCCTGGGGAATTACAGCTATTAAGAGGCGCTGTTAAAGGAAGTACTGAAAAGGGAGCGATTGGGAAGTACAACATTTTAGGCATTGGATTCCTTGAGCCATCGCGAGTGAACTATCACGCCTTAAGGTGTGTCTGTATTGATGAGCTTGCAATATCCTCCCAAAAGGGTATCCGCAACCGGATACAGCTCGCCTTCACCTTCATTGGGCAAATCCATTTTTATTGTCATCCTCCCAACTTGAAACGAGCTTTCCTTAACCACTACATCTCCGATTGAAAACGGGTTCAGACGTCGTGTAACCGTTTGAGACTTGGCTTCGTTGGTTTCGATAGAAGTTTCCAAGATTCTTGCAAAGTGTTCGAATGGTCCAGCTCCCCATTCACATTTCTTGACAGCGTTTGCGCCAGTAATCGCGCCGAGTCCCCATGGCAGAATGGGGGAAGGAAAGACTGGTTGCAGAAAAGGTTGCTCGGTCAGACTTACTTACATTTGAAAATCATGGGTTAGCATCGAAGGGTCCTCTCCGGATTCCTGGGTTCCTTAAATAGCTCGTTGATGCGATAACCCGTGGGATGATTTGTTGGGAATTCCTTCGGGCGTGGACGTCGGCAGAGGGTGTACATCCAATTTTGCTTTGTTGTCGAGTACCCATAAGCGTCCCAAAATCATGTCATGATCTAGTTCTTTGACAATGTGGAACTTGCTATGCGTTGTAGCGTCTCCCATCTTGATCTCTAGGTTGATGTAGCCATGCGCGTTCAAAACTTCTCCTCTCAATCTCTTAATCACAGACGGGGAATAGGTAGCGTCTTGTTTTGTAAATCCGGCTTCCTTTAGTGTCTTGAAAGTAATGATGTTGTGGTCAGAGGTCGTGTCGATGAGCGTGTCGTCAAATTCATTACCTCTTAAACGGGACATGGTCAGCAGTCCCCAGTTCTCCATTTTTGCTTCGCCTGTTTGGAAAGCTTGGGTCCCTGGCGTGGATTCCGAGGAGAGAAAAAGCCGTTTTCCGGATACAACACGATTGAGAGCTGCGAAAATATCTTGGCGCTGCACCTTGGGAAGGTAGAGAATTTCTCATACATGTTGCATCATGGATTGTACAGTCTCGTGCACGGAGTCCCCAAAGGACCCGCAGTTTCTTATTGGGAGTGGGTCTCGATGCACTCTTTCATCTCCTAGTTGGAGTTATCCTTCTTGTATCCTTTCTTTGAAAATATGCTTTAGTCTATTGCAATCGCTAGTCGGGTGGTGAACGAACCTGTGGTAATGGCAGTATTTGGGGTTCGCCATATCATCCTCAGTTGGTGGACGTCTGAGCGGTGGAAATCTGATGACATCATCTTGAACCCAGGCTTCTAGGAGGTCAATCACCTCTTCGATGGGGAATGGGAAATCAAGGGTATTTCCTTCGGTCTCACGATGCTGCACAGGAGTTTTAGTGACGATCTTCCGTTGCGAGGGTTCCCGTTGCGCCGGCACTTCACGTTTCGGCTCGTGGCTCGTAGTTGCGGCTTTCCTTTTTCCTCTTTCATTTAATATTCTCACGGAGGATGAGCCGGCATTAAATTGTTTTCTGATGAGGCGTCTACTCCCGCGGGTTTCGTGTGCGTCTTCGTTTCGAGTTGGCATAGTTCTTTCCAGTAATGCTGGTGTCGTTGTTGCAGATCGTCTGGCGGCTTCATGGAGTTCGGAGAACGTTTAGAAACGCAAGTTTTCTAGCAGGGCACAGTAGATTGGAACCATACCATTGATGCATGCGTTCACCAATTGTTGCTCGGTCACATTTGGGTCGTGACAGTCGAGTGCTTGAACCCTGAACCTTTTGATGAAATCATTCGGATGTTCGTTATCCCACTGGTACATTCTTCCGAGGTCTGAAAAAGTAACTTGCTCAGAAACGAAGAAGTATTTCTTGTAAAACGCAGTGACCATGCTACTCCAGTTGGGAATGCTGCTCGGTGGGATGCTGTTGTACCATGTATACGCCCTTCCAGTAAGTGATTTTGAGAATTCCCTTAAACGAAGAACGTGATTATATTCATGTTCACCTAGGGATTCCAGGAAGCGAGAAACATGCTCACGTGCATTCCCGGTACCATCGTACATGGTAAATTGAGGAGAAGAGTACCCCCTTGGGAGAGGGATTCTCTGTATTTCGGATGGGTAAGGGGGTTGGTGATGATGCACGTCCAACTCATCATTCTTGATTTGGTTGCGGAGGAGTTTTTCCAAATCTTATCTCGTGACAAAGTTGGGTGGCTGATTTCTTTCCAACGGGATTCTAGTGCGAGTTTCCTCATCCATGGAGGCGTGCTCCGCCGAGGTGCTGGCGTCGGGGTTGTTGGAGACGTTCTTAAATGGCTCTGGAGGGCGCGACTCACGTGATAGTCGTTCTGTCAGGGTCTTGATAAAGATGAGTACCTTCTTCTGTGTTGAAACCATATTTGTTTGGGCTCTGGCGAGCATCTCTTGTCGTTCCATCAGATCAGCGATGGTGACATAAGGGCGACTTCCTCTTGTCCCTCCGGTTTCTCGTCCCGTTGGCTGGGTATTTGGGATCTTGGTCGTGGTCGGAGGCGCCATTCTAGACGAAGCATTTGGGGTCGTGGCGGCGGCTCTAGCCCTGGTGACTAGTGGCGCGACACTCGAAAAGATATTTTCATTTCCTTGATTAGAGGGTTGTGTAGAGACGCTAGAGTAGGAAGCGGCTCTGGCCCTGATGATTGGCGGTGTTACACTTGAGGGAGTGCATTCGATGTTGCTGTTGTCATCCAGTGACGTAACAACGTTATTGGGAGAGACGCTAACATCGGGGGCGCGTTCTATGCTGGTGTTCTCGGTAGCCGCTCCGGACTTGAGTTCCACCATGTTGGGATTTGACGTTCGGGAAACGAAATCAGGAGTCGGAGTTGGTATTGTAACCGATAGATCAATCCTCCCACTGTGGTCGCCAATTGTTTATGGGTGAAAATCGTTTCTGCCGATTTCGGTAAATTCGGTAGGTGAGTGAGAAACTAGTTCAAACCCTAAACAAATGTGCTGCACGTGAGCACTTTATAGATTCGAGAGATCAATCTGTACAAGTCCGGCTTAAACCAAGAAATGGCCGTTCCAGACTTGCTTCGGTAACAAAGTGGAGGAGAAGGGTTGATTTGGGGAGGGAAGCAAAGAAAGGTGTTGAGACCAGAATAATTCTGGGAGAGTAGTAACTCGACTTGTATCAGAAAGTAGAAGCTTGGGAAGCTTGCAAGAGATGAAATCTTTTGGGAGAGCTTGCAAAGTTGCCTTTTTGAGAGTGTAGTATTTTTCTCCTGACCGAGACTTGTTGTCTGGTGGAAATAGGTAAGATCTATTTATACAAGTCGAGATTGAAACGTACCCTGGACTCATGAAGGAAGAGAGTAAAGGGTGAAATAATGAGAGGAGGTGGTAACCGCAAGGTGTTTATGGGTGAAAATATTTTCACCATTATTTCCTCATTTATTTGACCGCTTTATTCCTTTTCACGCTTTCTAAATATGAGCATAGTGTACGCTGCAAGCTGTGACCGCCAAACCAAAACCCTGGAAAGCATCCCCCAGTTTGTGTTGATATCTCGAGTGTTGGTTGCACCTTGAGTGCAAGTGGCGCGTGTGGCATGTGCGGAATGCCCTTGTTGCGGGTTCTACTTCGAGCGCAAGTGGCAATGCCAGAGCTGCTAGTGGCGTGCGTGGCATGTGCCAATGGCATGTGCGGAATACCTTGGTGGTAGGTTGTAAGTGCCAATGCCAGAGCTGCTAGTGGAGTGTGTGGCATGTGCGAAATGCCTTGGTGGTAGGTTGCACGGTTTGCAAGTTAGGCTACCAGCGTGTGTGTTTGGCATGTGCGGAATACCTTGGTGGTAGGTTGCACGGTTTGCAAGTTAGGCTACCAGCGTGTGTGTTTGGCATGTGCCAATGGCATGCGTGGCCATTAGGGCCGTGGCCTTGGTAGGAAAAGCTACCAGCGAGCATGTTGGCATGTGCCAATGGCATGCGTGGCCGTTAGGGCCGTGGTCTTGGTAGGAAAAGATACCAGCGAGCATGTTGGCATGTGCCAATGGCATGCGTGGCCGTTAGGGACGTGACCTTGGTAAGAAAAGCTACCAGCGAGCATGTTGGCATGTGCCAATGGCATGCGTGGCCGTTAGGGCCGTGGCCTTGGTAGGAAAAGATACCAGCGAGCATGTTGGCATGTGCCAATGGCATGCGTGGCCGTTAGGGCCGTGGCCTTGGTAGGAAAAGCTACCAGCGAGCATGTTGGCATGTGCCAATGGCATGCGTGGCCGTTAGGGTCGTGGCCTTGGTAGGAAAAGCTACCAGCAAGCATGTTGGCATGTGCCAATGGCATGTGTGGCCGACTTGGCCTAGGTTGCATGTTTTGCAATCCTAGGGCGCTATATTTGGCATGCGCCAATGGCATAGCGGCTTGGAAATATGGCTTGTGGTACGTGTTGGCATGTGCCAATGGCACGTACGGCCATGTTGACCTAGTTGCACGTTTTGCAAACCTAGGGTGTTATATTTGGCATGTGCCAATGGCATAGCGGCTTAGTTTGGCATGGTTGCCAATGAGTGCGATTTGTAGTTTGGTTTTGGCGTCGCTGCCATGGTGCGCAGTGTGCGGCTTGGTTTTGGCGTTGTTTCCATGGTGCGCAGTGTGCAGATTGGTTTGGCATTGTTGCCATGGTGCGCAGTGTGCGGCTTGGTTTGGCATTGTTGCCATGATGCGCAGTGTGCGGCTTGGTTGGCATTGTTGCCATGATGCGCAGTGTGCGACTTGGCTTTGCACTGTTGCCATGGTGCACAGTGTGCGGCTTGGTTTGGCATTGTTGCCATGATGCGCAGTGTGCATCTTGGCTTGGCACTGTTGCCATGGTGCGCAGTGTGCGGCTTGGTTTGGCATTGTTGCCATGGTGCTAGCAGCGGCTTGGTTTTGGAATTAGGGTTCTGTGTCGAAAACCCTAATCTGGTATTTTGAAAAAATACCCCTATTAATTATTTACACCTGAGTTAAATTCTCTTAGTTAATGTGTTGCGGCTAACACTAGGTCATGGGGTTTTACGATTTTACCCCTTGTTTAAAAAACCACCATCAACACCTTCTTATTATTTTTTCTCATCAACTTAAGATTTGGGCAGGGTGCAACCTGCACAATGACATTGAACTATCAACTCAAGTAAAATTAGATACTTGTAAAGAAGTAAGATTGAACAGCAAAAACAAAAACAAAAAGTCAGTTGTTACAGTCAAGATTACTTCCTTCAATTGTAAGGCCAACATGAGTTCTTAGAGGGGAAAAATATCGTTTGGTCCTTTTTTAGGTGGGCCCATGTATGTTTAGTCCTTTGGTCAAACGCCTTTGCTGTTTGGTCCATAATTATTTAAAAATATTTAAATAGACAAAAATACCCTTCCGTGTTAATTTTTTTTTTGTAGCAGTTCTTCCGACAAAAAAAAAACAACAGAATTCATTCTCAGGAATGAAGTCCATACAAAAAGCTAAGAAAAAACAGACTTCATTCCCAGGAATGAAGTCCATACAAAACCCAAAAAAAAGACTTCATTCCATACATAAACCTAAAAAAACAGACTTCATTCCAAGAATGAAGTCCATACAAAAAGCTAAAAAAACAGACTTCATTCCAGGAATGAAGTCCATATAAAAACCTAAAAAAACATATTTCATTCCAGGAATGAAGTCCATATAAAAACCTAAAAAAGATAGACTTCATTCCAGAAATGAAGTTCATCTTAAGCAACAACAGCAGAAATAATCTTTTTCTTCTTCTTCGTCATACACAGCAGCAGAAAAATGTGTTTCTTCTTCTTCGTCTTTTTTTCTTCATCTTTTTCTTCTTCTTTGTTAACAACAGCAGCAGAAAGAATTTTTTTTTTCTTTTTCTTCGCCCTTTTCTTCTTTTTCGTCTTTTTCTTCTTCATCTTTTTCTTCTTCGTCTTTTTCTTTTTCTTCTTCACCGTCATCGCCGTCGTTTACAACAGCTGGAACAAAAAAAGAGAAGGAAAAAAATGAAACCACCATTAACAGGAGGAAAGAGGAAGAAGAAAAAAAGGAAAGAGAAATGCTAGATCTAAAAAATAGAGAGAGAAAGTAAATCTGAGAATGATTTATTCTCTCCTACTTTTTAACTATATATATGGTCCTTATCCAAAAGGGTATTTCTGCCACTACAGGGTGATATTTACATCATCCATGACATCAGCGTAGGACCAAATGATAATTTTTAGGACCAAATGAAAATTTATATTACCAAATAGGACCAAACAGACAATTGACTGGGTCAATTGGACTAGATTGATACTTATATTTTATTATTAGGACTATATGATATTTCCTACTTCTTAGAGATGAGCATTCAATTTATTTGAGTCCAGTATGTCAAAAAGATCTTCGCTATCATTTTTCCCTGCAAACAAAAATGTGGAGTGCGATCGTGTCAATCCAAAATTGCCAACCATTTCAATGGAAAGAGGAAATCATACACCAAATTCATCATTTGTATATCCGACACATGGCCACTAAAATCAAGTTTTATCAGGTTTTTTCTCATGGGAATTTTATCTAGCCACAGTGATAAGGATGCAACTATATCTGAAGTTACACAACACTATCAATGATGCAAAATGAATTATGAATAGTAGTACCCAGGCTGGTCTGCTGTTTACAACATAGGGGGTATTTACAGAATTACTATTGTTATAAATATTTAAACAGTTTAAGAAACCAAAATTAAGCTAAATTGGCATAATATAAACACTTATTAAACTACCAAACAATAAATGGTACGCAAATTGGCAAAGTGAATAGCTTCCTGAAAAGGGGAGGTTTTCTTTCATTTTGAATCAAATGTTCAATCTTTACTACGTAAGATTAGATTCCAGTTATCAGTGATCAACATAATACCAACCACATTTAATGGAAACACTAAATTTATCTATCAAATTGAACACAGCATCAAGAAATGTTATTGAAAGGAAACAATCCAAAATCATCTCCATTTTGAGCATGATATTTAGAAACTAACGTTTCCAACGGATGATTAAACCAAAATCATCTCAATCAAACAGAAGCATATCAATCAAAATTGAAAATTTAGGTCAAAAAATGAGTTGAAATTCGGAGATTGAAATCCCAAAATCAAAGAAGAATAAAATTGTAGTATGAGACTAACCTGGATTGAAATCTTAGATTTGTGGTAGCCGTTGTTCTTATTTCATGGTGGACGCCTTTGAGAAACCATGGCGGAGGTGATGGAGGTGTTTTGACGAAAAGAGTTCCGAGATAGAAAACGAAAGAGATGACGAAATATGGTTTCCTATTGTGCCATCAAGTTACGATTCCATCTTTTGTTTCATAGGTTTTGTTCAGCAAATAAATAAGGGCATTTTGGTATTTGAGGGTGGCCACGGTCCAAAAATCCAGCTTTTCTTTATGTTGACTACTATTTAAATCGCACACGTAATGCGCCTGACGTTTCAATTCATGAATGTACATTCCCAAAGGGAGTTTGAATTCATAAATGCAGGCTCAAAACCTATGGGATTCTTATAATTGGAGCCTTAATATCCATTTACACAACCAAAATAAAAGAAAATATGACCCTAATTGCTTATTATTTTTGTATGTAAAACGAAATTTGAAAAACAAAAAAATTCTCTCCACAACTTGGATCGACTTCAATAGATAAAATAATATACATGAACTTAGTTTCTTTTTTCCATATTTTTGTAGTGCCAACGTGTGCATTTTCTTTTCCGTCTGTACGAAAGGCCAAAGCCTTATTGCACCTGTGAAACGTAGTCGTTCTCAAGACACATATTTTTCTGGTTATCTTAAGAAGACAGGAAAAAGAAGACACATGTCACGAAATTCCAACACATGCTGCGCCTCTATTTGGTTTTCTTAAAGCAGGTAAGAGCATTTCCTATGGGAATGAACAATTTTTTTAGTTTGTTCATCCACGTGGATGAACAAACACTATGGTAAACAAGGAAAAATGAACAGATTAAGTTTTTTAGGGCCCCACTAGTATCTTTTTAATATAAAATATTTTGTAGGATAAAGATGAAAAATAAAAAAATAAAAAATTTAGGTGAGATAAAATAGGATGAAGTGAGATAAAATAGGATGAAGTGAGATAAAATTGGATAAAATGAGATAAAATAAGATTAAAAATTAGTAAAATAATCAAGAAAGTTGTGGGCGTCAATGAGAAAGTCGCAGGCGTCACTGAGAAAATCGCGGGCGTCCATGACATGGACGCGCGTTGGAAGCATCAACGCCAGCGTTTTTGGAAAGAACGCACGTCCTTACAACAGATGCGCGCTGGTTGTTCCATCTCGATGTTCAAACCATCAGATTTGTTCATTTGAACATCCATTTTTCATGTTTGTTCATTCCATAGTGGGATCAAAATGAACAAAGGGTAAAGAGACAAAATGCCCCGGACGTTAGTAAATAAAGTAAAATGCACCAAAAGGTTACTGTAGCCGTTAAGTAGTCATTCCTGGTCAAATATGAAAATATTGACTAGTCAACGCCCGAGTGAAATGTCAATAATAACCTTGGTGCATGTGTGAACCCGTACGTGCAAGAGATATCTTATCTTCCCTTCGTCGAGTTTCCTCCACGAAACTCGGGAAAATAATCCTGAGAGAGAGAGGGAGAGAGATAGCTCGAGAGAGGGAGTAGAACTTTATCTTCGAGAGAGACAGGTCGAGAGAGAGACAGATCAAGATACTAGGTCGGGATCTGAAAAGACTAGAAGATCAGTCCGGGTTGTTTTGTTTCAACTCAGTGAAAACATGAATGGCATGTATCAAATTGAAGTAATCGACTGTAAGTGAATCAATTTTTGTTGGTTTTCACAAAAAATTAAGATTTCCATTCTTTCGAATTTGAGATAGGTTGAATTTGAGGTTGATCTAATTCGTAGAAAATTACAAAATGGGTGACTTAATCGTTGGTAAGATTAGGGCGTTTGGGAGAATTCAATACTAAGTCAAAATGAATATGATGTTACCTTTTCATTATTTTCAGATTTACATGGTTACGGTGGTGGTGGTGATTCTGGTTATGGTAGTGGTGAAGTCACTGATCATCCGAGTTATCGAAAAAATTGAAACTTTTAAATTTTAGCTTTCACAAAAGTTAGCGGAAATGCTTGATTGATTACGGTGTTGGTGTTGGTTACAGCATTGATGATGATGACGCTAATTACGGTGGTGGCGCTGGTTACCATGGTCGTAATGGTTGTAATCTTTTGATTGTGGAGGTCTTCATGGAAAAAGAGGAGAGCGGTGAAGAAAAACAAAATCCACATTAAGTATTTTTTCAATTGGGTTGTCAAGTTAGAGCGCGAATAGGAAAATAAGCAAGGGTAGTTTAGTAAAAATAGGGGCCACAGTTGAAAATGCCCCTTCTCTTTATTATAGTATAAGATAAGATTAGATAAAATGGTTCATAATGGTTCAGATTTTATTCATTGTTTTTTATGTAGGAACTGAATCAGTTCAACTGATATGTCAGGTAGATCAGCTGCTTGAGTCTGTTTTATCACTTATCAGGAGATGTTAGAGATCCCTGGGAAAGACCACATCGTAGTAGTAATTCTACATCAATTTACAACTCAGATGGATGAGCCAAGCTATACGATGAAAAGTTTCAGATACATGCTCGGGCAGCAAAAATGTTAGTATATCTGATATTATTAGACTTAGTCTCTTTCTGCCTTGGATCAACTAACTGCATGTCCCTCTGTTTTCATCTGTGCTATGTATCTATTTAAACAAATGAAATGGCACCTTGACCCTTGGTAGAAAAGTAATGTACCGTAAGTGTTCGGAAAACTGGTCTGTTGGTGTATGATTACAAACATTCTGTTGTAAACTTGTAGTAAAGTCTTTACGAGTTAAACTAATTACAAGAGTATGCACCGTGAATGCATCCTATGTGGCGTCGTACTCATTGTTTGTGTTGAATCAGATTGTTTTTCAGTTTTGAGTTACATGACAACTGACAAATATGTGTTATGTTGGCACAGTCAAAGTGTGCTAAAAAATGGTGTAAATATTTTGAAAGCCTCATTATGTGGGAAAATGATATTTTCTGCCAAACAATTTCATGTACAGAATTACGCAACTGGGAATTTGTGCTGGATCTTCTTTGTTTGTTTGTGCAGGGATTCCTAATTGGGAGGAGTTGTAAATTGATTATGCAAATTTGGACTTCACAATGTTGAGGTTATATGCTACAATTTGCTATGAATGAATGTATCTGATGAAGAATATCCATAGCGCACTAGGACTAGAAATTTCTGGTGGCAGAAGAAACGAGGACGGGAAAAAAGGGTGTTCACCTGAAAGTTGGAAAAATGATTTTTATTTTTTACCACAGGTAAAGCTGCCTCTGTCTGTCTGTACCTCGGATGTGTTTCAAAGTTATGGTTGTCTATTCTTTCTAACCCTGCTTTCATTAACAATTAAAATAAGCTGAAATCTTCCTTATATTCATGGTAGTACATTGGAAAAAGACCCTACTACTAGCCGACTTAACTCGGCCACTATAAACCCTTTCGCAGTTTCTGATCCTGAGTTGCATTCACAATCTTGTTACTCATAATGATGCTTTGTACTGGAATCAAAAAGGATACAATAGAATTCTAGTTTTCAGTGTTCACAGAGGCAATAACCATGGAACTTGGGCTAATGAATGTAGTCATGTAGATTGATTAATTTTGAATGATCTTTGGGGACTACCCAAAAAAGTGGGGGACTACCCATCAGTTTTTGGAGAGGATATTAGAAGTAATATTTGGTCACCCCTTATAAAAAAAAATTTTATACTCACTTTACCCTTGATGATAAACTTAGTTAGTGATTAGTTAAAAACTGATTAGTGATTAGTTAAAAACTGATTAGTGATTAGTGTTTTATAAGTTGGATTTTTTTGAGAGATAAGAAGAAGAAGGAAATTGGAAGAAGAAGATGGGTGAACCACAAAAATCTTTTTTTGAGTTTAATAATTATGATATGAGTGAATCATGTGATGATACCTTAGATCTTTTTCTTTAAGAGCCACAACAAGAGTATGATATTTTTGGTACTCATGGATACTTCAAATTTAGTTAATGGTGCTTGAATTGGCCAAAACATTCCTAAAAATGAACAATTTACAAATTGATTTCCGTTTGGTTTACAAAGTTCGACTATAACATTTGAAGAACAGGTTACCGAACTCATCTGCAAGTGTAGTTCGGTTAATGTTTCTAAAAACACAGGTAGCCGAACTCAGCTTTAATGGAGTTTTTTTGTTTCAGATACAAGTTCGGTTAGGAAAATTTTTTTACGACGTAACCGAACTAAAAGTTCTGCTGGGAAAAAAATATGAAAAAAGTTGCGACGTAACCGAACTCAATATATAGGTTTTCAGAGAAAAGTTCGGTTAGGAGAAAAAACTTGCGACGTAAAGTTCGGTTAGGAATAGAAAAATTGCGACGTAACCGAACTTTTCTCTGAAAGAAAAACCTCCATTAAAAGTTGAGTTTGGCAAGTTCGACAAAGTTTTTCACATAATTCCTAACCGAACTTCTCTCTGCAACTTACATTTTCAACTCATTTTAACGATTACTTCTCATTTTTGCAACCAAAAACGAATGACAAGTAATGGGTTTGTTATAATTTTGATTTTGATTTTGTTTTGTTAATGATTTAAATTAAGCTATATATTGTGGTCGGTAGTGGTGGTGGTTCAAGGTGGTCGGTGGTGGTGAGCGGCAGGGGTGATGGGAGGAGGTGGTTATATATATAGGTGGTGGTGATGAGAGGATGTGGTAATATATATATATATATATAGGTTAAAGTTAGGTTAGTCATTTCCACATTTTAGGATACCCCTTATCATTGTAGGGTTGACATTTGTATCCTTTGGGTAGTCCCCTACTTTTTTTGGGTAGTCCCCAAAAGATCCTTCTTAATTTTCCCGATCAACTAATGGATGATGAGATCAAGCATTGAGGTCAATGTCTAGGGGAATCAGAAGCCCATTGATCATAAATATCCACTTTTAGGCTTATCTGGTTTTGGGCCGTTATGAACCCCCGAAACCATCCAAAAGCTGGTCATGGTTTATGGTTTTGGTCCGGTATACAACAAAGGAATTATTGTCGGTTATATAATTCCTACTAATGAAAAATACATTTAATTTTCGCTGCTGATTTTCACGGGGAAAACCCTAATTATTTTTAAAAGAACCAACAGTTTGATTCTTGTGCAATACCATCTAAGTTCTTGTTATGCTTCGAAAAGGAAAAAAAAATCTAAGTTCTGGTGAAACGCAGCTTTTTGTGAATATGGTGGCATCATCAAGCAGGAGCAAAAAACCTCGCATGAGTAAGAAATATCGAGTTGATATACCAACGGACGTATTGTACGAGATCTTTGATCGCCTTCCAACGTTGAAAGCGGTGTTCAGATTCAGGTGTGTATCGAAGTTATGGAATTCTCTTTTATCTGAACCATCTTTCATCGACAAAATATTGAGTAGTATCCCTTTGATCTTCATGTATGATTCTCCACACAAACAACGTCTACTCTATCTAAATCACGATCATAAATTCATACATCATCATGATGGTTTATCCTTTGAATTCCTTTTAGATACATATCCAATCAGAAGAAAGAAACTAGAAAAAGTACGCATCTTAGATTCATGTAGTAATGGTTTAGTACTTTATTCAGATGCAAATCCAAATGCTTTCAATACTTCTTTCTACATATGCAATCCCCTGACCAAACAATGGGTCTCACTTCCTCGTCCTCGTCGGCCATGTAATGGTTCTCAACATTATTATCCCCGGGGCATGAAATTGGTATGTGACACTATATGCAACTACAAGGTGGTTGATATCTATTATTATATCGCCCGTAACGACGGCAACAAGGTTAACGTGCGCTTCCAAATCTTTTCTTCTGACACTGGCAAATGGAAAACGTCTAGAGTTCCTGTTAGGCGCGAACAAGTGCATGATTTTTCTGAACTGGTTATCCATCATGGTGTCTTGTATTGGAAAGCTAGAGTACGAGGGAGTGATTACTTGTACTCTTATAGTCTAGAAAACAAAGAAAACAGTAGTAATCGATGCAAGTCAATTGATATTCCTAAAATGAGTAGTGGATTTATAAAACGTACGAGTAGGTTTTTGGGGGAGTCGGAAGGATCCATCTACTATGGTCATATCATCATTATCTCCGATATCCATAACCACGGAACACCTTATAAAGTTTTGCTTAATGTGTGGCAGCTGGAGGATGAACATGCTAATGGAGGATTGAACTTGCAAACGGTGCACAAGAATGTTGAATTGAAGGGTTACAGACCATCATCAACCGAAATTGAGGGCATATATATAAGTCCGGTGGATCGAAATGTTATCATCATTGTTGACAGAAGCTGCTGCATTGCATACAACATCACAACTCTAACACATGAAGTTCTACATAGTTATCCTATTCTGGGAAACTATAATTTACCACCAATTTTGATCACACCAAAGCCAACAGTGATTCCTTCATTAAAGAGATAACTCCTGACTGAGTTGTTTGTGATTTCTTAGAATTTAGTGTATATATCTTCTATGTAAAAGGGTTACTAGTTTTTTTTTTTCTTTAGTTGTCTCTTTTTTGGCTACATTGTTTTTCTTTAGATAGACATAGACAAGTGAGGTTTTCTAAGAGATCACAAACAACTCCTGTGTGAAAATGAGACCATATTTTCAAGATTTTACCATCTATTTTTATTAGGATTTTAATTTACTGAATTTACCATCCTTGTTTTATTTTTCTAAGATTGTCAAAATGTACAACTTAAATTTAGTATTTCCAACAGTCTCCCCTAAGTTTATTGTAGAGATCATCACCGTCATTGCAAACATAACCATCATCATCAACATAAATATTGAATAGTTCAAAATATGAGCAGGGAAACTAGATTTACTTCTATTAGTAGAAAGCAAAATAGGATGAACACAACTTGGATTCCCCCTACTTTTGATACCCTAACAATAAACCGTGATGGCGCTTTCGCTGATTCTACTAAATTGGACTAATTTTGAGAGATTCTGCAGGTGAGTGCAACTGTGCAAAGGGTCAAGTAAGACTGCACGTACATAATAGTTAACTAGGAACTGGGTTTTAGCTCATCCACATTGTATTAGAGCTCAATTGTTACAAGACTCAACTACTGTAACTTATTTTTAATCTAATACCACTTTTTTTCATATCAAAAAAAAAATTCATGGCCAAAGAAGTGGATGATGATATAAGTTACAGTGGAACAGGACATTGATTTTAATAACGACACATTAACAAAAATGGACTTAGAATTGCATTGGATGTATTTACATTGTATGCTCATAATTCAGAGTCTCAGACTAATAGGTATGATGTTCTACATTGACGGAAAGTACAATTTGGGATCTCATCAAGGTAACTAAGGTATTACTCTCGGTTTTAGCGTTATCAAAAGGGTCGATGATGAGAAAAAAGTGGTTGCAAATTCCATTTCCAATCTTAGCCGAAAACAGCATCTATTACTTGTGAAAATCACACAAGTTCGGTCCACTGGGTTAAAAGATAGAGAACGGTGTCAAATTTTAAGGTGATTTGCAATCCTCCATCCAGTTCAATATTTTTTTTAAGAGAGTGCCAAACCCACTGATTATCTTCGTTTTTCGAGTTTTTCACTAAATAGTTACGGTTAATTAGTTTGTACATGTGTCTAAGTATTACTGGCGGGAACAAAGGGTATAGGGGATAATTGCACAGCCAGCCAACATACTTACCATATATAGTGCGTGGCCTAAGCAAAGCTCTTTCGAATTCAGAATTTTGGATTATAAAATTTCTCTTTAGATTCTGTCTGTTCGTGTAAGCATATTTCAAACCTACAGATTTTATTTTTTGTTAGTGAGATATACTCATTGAGATCCCTTTGCTACCTTTCCATCTTTTGTACAGAAACCCCATGGATTTGAATAGAAAAAAGTTAGTATTACGTAGGGGTCAGACCAACATTGGTGAGGCAGATGATAGGATTAGCGAATTACCTGACTCACTTCTTCATCATATCCTCTCTTTCATTGATGATATCAAGCATGTTGCTCGTTCTTCTCTACTAGTATCTAAAAGATGGAAGTACATATGGACCTCTATTCCCATTCTTGTTTTTCCCTTAGGGTTTCAATATTCAATGTCCGAAACGGAAACCAATAAGTTCATGAATTTTGTGGATAGAACGCTGCTTCTTCATGATGGGTCAAATATTCAAAAATTCCATCTCGAGACGAATAAACACATGACTGCATCTCGGGTTCATTCATGGATCGAGAATGTAACAATGCGTAATGTCGAAGAGCTTGATCTCAGGTTAGATAGTATCTTTTTTATCCCTTCATCTCTTTTTACATGTAAATCATTGGTTAAATTGAGGCTTTCTGTACTCAATGGTACCACTCTTCCAAGAAGTTTCGCTTTTCCAAAACTCAAGAGCCTAAGTCTCGGTGGACTTCGATTCACCGGTGATTGTTGGAATGAGCAACACTTTTCTAATTGCCCTGTCCTTGAAAAATTGAGTTTGGAAGACTGCACTTTGTCTAACGTGAGAAATTTCTGTATTTCAATTCCCACGCTGAAACTCTTGAAAGTTTACATATGGGATTATTCTGGTTTACAAGACTGTGCTTTCAAAATTAACGCACCAAATCTGGTATCACTTGCCTGGTCATATGTGTTGGAATTAATTACAATAATCGAATGCAAATGGGAAATAATACTTAGATTACAATGAAAGTAATAACAAATAACTCAATAAACTTAGTAGAGGCACGTATGAGATACGCTGAGCTAAAGGTAATATTGCCTGCTACTCCTCTGAGATGCTATAGCAATTTACAAATTACCTCCAGGATACAACTACTGTTAGTTCTCCTCTATGTGTAGCATACACAGAGAGAACCCTTAGAACTTGGCAGCAAAAATGAAAAAACAAAAACACAAATCGAAACTACAACCAGTTTCAGATAAATATAAAAACTAATTTATGTTTCTGTAAACTATGATGTTTCTGTAAACTAATTTTTGTTAAACAAAGTTTCTCAGAACTAATTTACGTAGTAAACAAAGAAGTAGTTATACAAAATTATGTTTCTCAGTAAACTACAACTTGTTTAAGATAAGAACTCGATTTTTTTGTTTCGTAAACTTAAAAAGAAATTGTTTTCGAAAGCATAAGTAAAGAATAAGAATTTAAGAGAAGAGTTCGAAAGGTATGGTTTACAAATGAAGTTTACAACTCGTATTTATAGCAAGAAAATGTTCGAACGTTGGAAGAGAATCCAAAGCACGACAGACTGTCCGTGATTCACGCATCTCGAACGTTGCAAAAGTAAGGTAAAAAATCGCGTTAAAAGAACAGTGCACACGCATTCAAAATTTTCGAGATTCTTCTCGAGGAAAACAGTGTGTACAGGTGTCAAGAAAACCGTGTGACATGCGTGAAAGAAGATGCTTCTCGAGGCTGTCGGATATCCAAAACCGAGAAGGCAAAGAATAAAATTCTTTACATGTGTGGGAGAAGCGTGTGGTAAATTTCAGTAAAAAGAAAGGATGGGTCGGATACACCCACGCCCACGCCCACGCCCACGCCCACGCCCACGCCCACGCCCACGCCCACGCCGAGCCGAGCGAGCGTGCGTGCTTCTGTGCGAAGCACCGCGCGAACGGGAAAGGCAATAAGAAATGCAATAAGGTTTAGGCAACCTTGCCATAGTCTAGGGCTTTCCCCATACACAAAGGTCTAAAGACCCAAAGGGCCATACCCTTAAGGCTAAACCAATGCTATTTAAGTCTAAAACTCTTAGTGTTTTAGTCTATATGGGACTAATGTTTTATTCATTCACATGAAAAAACATCTAGGGAGCAATAGATCTTGGGATCAAAACATGGTCCATGCATTTTTTGATTAAAACAAAACATTGTTTTTTCTAACAATCCCCCACATGAATAATAAAACATGTCGATAAAACACGATAAAACACGATAAAACATAAGGCAACAAAATAGGCTAAGGTGTCCCAAGGATTGAACCTTAACTTAGTGAGAGGTTACCTGAACTGCTTGTTGATACGGTGAACGCAATGTATTGAACCGCCAACAAAGAATGCAATTCAGAAATAACAGCCACACTTGATGCCTCAACCGAAGAAAACAGCTGCCAAGCTCTTGCGGTTGTGCCCATTTTGGCCGTGGGCTAAAATCCCGGACTTAATGAATGTCTCTAGAGAATCAGCTCATATTCTCATAGGAAGCGGCCACACTTCCAACATCCACAAAGGTGGGTCCATAAAGAGTGTCCTGCCACACCCCGCTTTAATCAAAGCCATGGTACCCATTAAGATCGCAAAAGATCATCCTTAATTTCTGCAGGAAGCACTATCGCACGATTACACCATAGGGAGGGACAAAGATAGTGCTTTCTCAATATCACCATAAATTAGTTGTCTCATTGAACCTTGATCTTGGAAATCCAATCACAAGGTTGAGTATCCTTCATGGTGATTTATTCAATGAGCTTAAGTCCCATCCCCCTCGATGTAAATTTAACTTTCTCTCTGGTTAAGCCTTTTGTCAAAGGATCTGCAAGATTATCTTTGGATTTTACAAAGTCTATCGAGATAATACCAGTAGAGAGTAGTTGTTTCACCGTCTTATGTATTCTTCGTATATGTATAGACTTCCCGTTGTATACATTGTTCTTTGCGCAACCAAGAGCAGCTTCACTGTCACAGTGGATGGCAATTGAAGACACAGGCTTGGGCCAGAGTGGAATTCCTCCCAGGAAACATCGCATCCATTCAGCTTCCTCTCCAGCTTTTTCCAAGGCTATAAACTCAGACTCCATAATGGATTTAGCTATACATGTCTGTTTGGTAGACTTCCATGAGACAGACGCACCTCCAAGCAAGAAGATGTACCCACTAGTAGATTTGCACTCTTCTGAGTCTGATATCCAGTTGGCATCACAATACCCTTCCAGTATAGCAGGATACTTCCCAAAACTTAAGAAATAGTTTGAGGTCCCTCTCAGGTAACGTAAAACTCTGAAGAGAGCATTCCAGTGATCCTGCCCTGGATTGCAAGTATACCTGCTTAATCTACTCACAGAGTAAGCAATATCAGGTCTTGTACAGTTCATAAGATACATAAGACTACCAATAATGCGAGAATACTCAAGTTGATCAATACCCTCACCCTTGTTCTTTTTCAAATTTACAAGTGGGATCAAATGGAGTAGACGCAGGTTTAGCATTTTCATAATTAAATCTCTTTAATACGGTTTCAGCATAATGAGATTGACTAAGACTATATCCATCAGACGTCTTTCGATTTTCATCCCTAAGATTACATCAGTAGGGCCTAAGTCTTTCATGTCAAAATTATCTCTAAGCATGCTTTTAATGGTATTAATAATATCAAGGTTGCTGCCTAATATGAGCATATCATCAACATATAGGCAAACAATAACATGAGAATCATACACAGATTTAATGTAAACACATTTATCAGATTCATTAACCTTGAAACCATTAGTTATCATAACATGATCAAATTTTTCATGCCATTGTTTAGGTGCTTGTTTTAAACCGTATAGAGATTTGTTCAACTTGCATACTTTGTTTTCACAACCTTTTACAATAAAGCCTTCAGGTTGGTCCATATAAATTTCTTCATTCAATTCACCATATAAAAATGCAGTTTTAACATCCATCTGATGTATATGCAAATCATAAATTGAAGCAATAGCAATCAACATCCTAATCGAGGTGATTCTAGAGACTGGTGAATAAGTATCAAAGATATCTAATCCTTCCTGTTGTCTATAGCCTTTAGCTACCAACCTAGCTTTATATTTATCTATTGTTCCATCTGTTCTAAGTTTCCTTTTGAACACCCATTTGCAACCTATGGATTTACTTCCAGGAGGCAAGTCTACAAGCTCCCAAGTTTCGTTTTCTTTGAATGGACTCCCATTCATTTAATGAAGCTTATTCCCGTAAAGGAGCTTCGGAGAAGTCATAGCTTCCTTGTAGGTTTGGGGTTCAGACTCTACCGTAAGAGTCAAAAAATCTGGGCCAAAACTTGTTTCAGTTCTAACCCTCTTACTTCTTCTTGGTTCAGTCTCATACTCCAAAGTTGGAGTTTGACTAGTCGATGGAACATCCGGGAGGTCATCATGGACCCTTATCCGAGGTCCAGACCTTAAAGGAAGTATGTGTTCATAAAACACAGCATCTCTAGATTCCAATATGGTATTCTGACCAATGTTATTATGGTCAGAACTGATGACCATAAACCTGTGTGCAATTGTATGCTCAGGATACCCTAAGAAAACACAGTCGACTGTTTTGGGACCTATTTTAGTTTTCTTGGGATGAGGAATGGCCACCTTGGCCAAACACCCCCACACTTTAAAGTATGCATATGAAGGTTGTTTACCATTCCACAATTCGTAGGGAGTTTTATCTGATTTTTTAAATGGAACTCGGTTCAAAATATAGCATGCCGAGAGGATAGCTTCCCCCCACAAGTTCGAAGATAACCCTGAACTTGTCAACATAGCATTTACCATATCTATGAGTGTTCTATTTTTTTCTTTCGGCTACACCATTCGATTCAGGTGAATATGGTGCAGTGGTTTCATGAATGATTCCATTATTTTTACAAAACTCTCCTATGGGTATCACATACTCACCGCCACGGTCAGACCTAAGAGTTTTAATCTTAACTCCTTTTTGGTTTTCTACTTCAAGTTTATAAAACTTAAAAGCCTCTAAGGCCTCATCTTTACTTCTAAGAAGATGAACCTGACAGTATCGTGAGTAATCATCTATAAAAGTGATGTACCATTTTCTACCACCTCTTGTTGGTGTTGATTTCAAATCTCCTAAATCCGAGTGTATTAATTCCAAAGGAACTGTTCTACGTTCAACACTTTTATTAAATGGTTTTCTTGCATATTTAGATTCAACACAGATTTCACATCTTTGTTTTTTTATCAAAGTTTATTTTTGGTATGCAACCTAAATTAGCAAGTCTTTCTAGCGATTTGAAATTAACATGCCCAAGTCTATCATGCCAAACATGTGAGGAGTCACAAACATAAACAGACGAAGATGCATTAACATTCAATTTCAAATCAGATACACTAAGCTTAATCATGTTATCGGTAACATAACCTTTTCCTACGAATTCACCATGCTTAGAAATCACAACAGTATTGGACTCAGCAACAATTTTAAAACCTTTTCCTAGCAGGATGGTTTCTGAGATAAGATTTTTGCATATGTCTGGGACGTAGAATACGTCATTCAATGCGAGAGTTTTTCCTGAAGTTAGCTTCAGTTCGACCTTGCCTTTCCCCACCACTTTCGCGGTGGAAGAGTTTCCCATGAACAGTTTCTCATCATCTCCTACTATGGCATAGGAGGATAAAGCATTTATGAATTTACAGACATGCTTGGTGGCTCCAGAATCAAGCCACCAGTCTCTCACATTAGTCATACTAGAGACAAGGTCGACTTCAGACACCATGCAGTGAAATATCCGAGTCCTCTACTATGTTTGCCTTATTTTTCTGTTTTGGATCATATTTGATCCTTTTAGGGGCCTTACAGTCTTTAGCCATATGTCCAGGTTTACCACAATTAAAACAGTCGCCTTTGATGGTGTGCTTAGTGACACCACCTCTAGGCTTAAAATTGTTACCTCTGGGTTTTCGACGTCTGTTACGTTTATTACCCATTTTGCTGGATTCTCCAGGGGTTTTCTTTGAAGCAGCTTTATCGTCCAAAACATGAGCTTTGTTGGACATGTTTTTGCTCAGCATCATGCTCTTGTCCTTGCTGCACATAAGCTCCTCAACCTGGATCTTTTTTCCAAGCTCCACCATGGTGATTTCACGAGTCTTGTGTCGCAGCCTCCTCTTGTATTCGCTCCATGAGGGTGGAAGCTTTTCAATCACAGCCGATACTTGTAGAGCTTCATCAAAAGTCATGCCTTCAGCAAGAATCTCGCTGATGAGGAGTTGAAGTTCGACGAACTGTTCTACCACAGGCTTTTCGTCAGTCATGTTGTATTCTAAGAACTTAGCCATCAAGAACTTCTTACTTCCAGCAGCTTCAGCATGATATTTTTCTTCTAGAGCTTCCCATAAATCAAAAGCATTAAAATCTTCTTTTGCATTGTAGAAGTCATACAAGGAGTCATCAAGACAGTTAAGAATATGATTCTTGCACAAATAATTCTTCCTATTCCACCTGTCCAATTTATCTTCATTACCACGGCGATGAAGTTTTCTCGAGAGTTTTTCTAAAGAATATCCATCTAACCTTTGGTCGTTTAGGAAGAATAGCATTTTAGACTGCCATCTCTTAAAGTCCTTACCACTGAACTTTGGTGGTTTTTCTACAGTATTCTTTCCCATGTTCTTACAACAAAGAATATTACAGTATTACAATATTACAATAAGGCACGATATTACCTTTAGATTGTTGGAATTAATTACAATAATCGAATGCAAATGGGAAATAATACTTAGATTACACTGAAAGTAATAACAAATAACTCAATAAACTTAGTAGAGGCACGTATGAGATACGCTGAGCTAAAGGTAATATTGCCTGCTACTCCTCTGAGATGCTATAGCAATTTACAAATTACCTCCAGGATACAACTACTGTTAGTTCTCCTCTATGTGTAGCATACACAGAGAGAACCCTTAGAACTTGGCAGCAAAAATGAAAAAACAAAAACACAAATCGAAACTACAACCAGTTTCAGATAAATATAAAAACTAATTTATGTTTCTGTAAACTATGATGTTTCTGTAAACTAATTTCTGTTAAACAAAGTTTCTGTAAACTAATTTCTGTAAACAAAGAAGTAGTTATACAAAATTATGTTTCTGTAAACTACAACTTGTTTAAGATAAGAACTCGATTTTTTGTTTCTGTAAACTTAAAAAGAAATTGTTTCTGAAAGCATAAGTAAAGAATAAGAATTTCAGAAGAGAAGAGTTCTGAAAGGTATGGTTTACAAATGAAGTTTACAACTCGTATTTATAGCAAGAAAATGTTCGAACGTTGGAAGAGAATCCAAAGCACGACAGACTGTCCGTGATTCACGCATCTCGAACGTTGCAAAAGTAAGGTAAAAAATCGCGTTAAAAGAACAGTGCACACGCATTCAAAATTTTCGAGATTCTTCTCGAGGAAAACAGTGTGTACAGGTGTCAAGAAAACCGTGTGACATGCGTGAAAGAAGATGCTTCTCGAGGCTGTCGGATATCCAAAACCGAGAAGGCAAAGAATAAAATTCTTTACATGTGTGGGAGAAGCGTGTGGTAAATTTCAGCAAAAAGAAAGGATGGGTCGGATACACCCACGCCCACGCCCACGCCCACGCCCACGCCCACGCCGAGCCGAGCGAGCGTGCGTGCTTCTGTGCGAAGCACCGCGCGAACGGGAAAGGCAATAAGAAATGCAATAAGGTTTAGGCAACCTTGCCATAGTCTAGGGCTTTCCCCATACACAAAGGTCTAAAGACCCAAAGGGCCATACCCTTAAGGCTAAACCAATGCTATTTAAGTCTAAAACTCTTAGTGTTTTAGTCTATATGGGACTAATGTTTTATTCATTCACATGAAAAAACATCTAAGGAGCAATAGATCTTGGGATCAAAACATGGTCCATGCATTTTTTGATTAAAACAAAACATTGTTTTTTCTAACAATATGTTGACTGCTGGATGCATGCTTCAACACTTAGAGTCAGTTACCTTTGAGGGGTTTAGTGGGAATGCGAGGCAGATGAGATGGTTGAAACTAATTTTTAAGAATGCAAAAGCCTTGAAAACAATCTTTATAGAATCTATATATTGCATTTGTGTGAAAAGCAAAGAAGTAATTATGTCAGAGTTACTAAGTCTTCCTAGAGCCTCTGACAGATGTGAGTTTGAGTTTAAAGATTAATGAATTTTGTTAAAACTATCTTGCATTGTTTGTTTCATTTTAAAAGTTTTTTTTTTTTTAAACTTTTAAATCAAAAGATGGCAACTGCTCATTGCAGAGTGAATATACAGGAGGAGTTTACGTAACATTTATTCATTAATTTTGTGGATAGAACAAGGCATAAAATGATGACAAAAATGCTATAGCTTACGTAACATTTATTCATTAGTTTACGCAACATTTATTCATTAATTCTGATATTCTCATCTCGACATATGACAAAAATGCTATAGCTATGAATGTAACCATCTGCATATCAATAGTCTGCACCTTGCACGGCGCTACAATAAAAAAAACCAGAAAATTGGTCCGGTTCACTCTGTGAATGCAAACTAATTACAAGGCTGATGACTACAAGTTAATGATGGTGTCTGAGGCTGATAAATATCCTGTAAATGATGACATAGTCTTCTGGGCGTATACCTTCAGATCAGATTCATGGAGACGTGGTGAAATCTTCACTTATTGGTTTCAGGGGCCACCAATTGGGGTTCGTGCTAATGGAGCTTTTCACTGGTTCGGCAAAGTGCGTGCAAAAACCTCAACCAAATTAATAATTTATTTTGATATGAGCAACGAGAAATTTGACGAATTGCAATTTCCAAAAGATGTACAATAATGTTAACACACAAAGAAAAAACTACAGTCTCATATTCAAAAGCTGTGACGTGATAAGCCGATGTTGTACGTACAATTAGCACTACAAGTTATGATTCGTTATGGTCAGTAAGCGGAAGAGAAAGTGAAATTGTTCAAATGACAGATTACCCATTTAATGATGGCTATTTAAATATTCGATTGTTAGGTTCGTGTAATGGTATAGTTTGCTTATCGTTTGATACTAAACGTGATCACAATGACCAGTACTATTGTTTATTTAACCCAGCAACTAAAGAGTACAAGAGAATATCCGGAGAACGACACTGTAATTTTATCCATGCTTATAAATATCCTGTAAACGATGACATAGTCTTCTGGGTGTATACGTTAAGATCAGATTCATGGAGACGTGGTTCAGCAAAGTGCGTGCAAAAACCTCAACCAAGTTAATAATTTCTTTTGATATGAGCAACGAGAAATTTGACGAATTGCAATTTCCAAAAGAACTCCTAGAGAAGAATTGTTCTTCAATGAACCTTGACGTGTTTGAAGGGTGCCTTTGTCTGCTCGTAAACGTTTCGCATGTTTGTTTTGAAGTTTGGATGATGAAAGATTATGGATTTCAAGAATCTTGGACCCGACGTTATATCATTGGTCATGAAAGTATAATGAGTAAATTGCCTTCTAGGCTTATGTGGCCTTTCAAGCATGGTCAGATTCTACTAAAGAATGGTAAGAAGTTAGTTATATATGATCCAAAGCACTCAAGTTTCAGAGAACCCGAGATTTTAAGTAATTTATGGCTCACTGATGCAAGTAGTTATGCAGAAAGCCTAGTTTCACTTAACTCGGGTTCTTATGCCCGTGTAAATAATAAGGTAGGAACATGAAAAATGAGGCTTGTATAGACCCAACAGAGATATGTTTCATTGTTCTACCCTAAAAATCAGAACCGATGAAGTACAATTGAGGTAAAGACTAGATTTTTTGCATCTTATCGAAGTTACATGTTTTTTATATCTTGCCAACCATTTTAGTTCGTGTGATGTTTTTCATATGGTATTAGTCTACTTGCATGCCCAATGTGGTTCTGCAACTTGCCCTAGGATGTTCTGTTCTTGCAAACCTTTTTGACTTGTACAATTTTTTCATAGGAGTGAAAATTTTGTTCAGTACCAGTATATCTATGATTTCCAATATAGAATTTAGGTTCCAGTTTTTTTTTATTTGATTTCTCCACATTCATTTATACACTTTTTTACAGATATGATATACTAGTATAATTTTTCTCATGCTATATGTTAATCAGTTCATGCGGTGTCAGTTTGACGAACTATATGCATGATATATATGCCTTCTAAGCGTCCTAATAGTAGGGAAAATTTTGTTCAGTTCATAGGAAAATGATTATTTAAAAACAAAAAGAATACCAAAACGAGATCCATGATTTAGTAGAATACATAAATCATTATGGTTGCATTATACAATTGGCACAAGCTGTTGAAAGACTACCATAAGAGCTTCTGTAAACTCTTAGACTCTAGAGTTTATATAATATTTGAATTGTACAAAACCTTTTATCTTCTAGTTTAATTTCGTGTCTTTTTGGAGGTGGCATTGCACAATGTTACAGCTCAAAAGTCAATGACTCATGAACCATCTTAATAATTTAGGGTCTTATCCAGATAATTTTCATTGATGCACATGAACCCGACTAAGAAATTTGTTGTCAGAAGTAATCAGGAAACACATGGGAGGTAAAGCACAAACAGCTGTCCTACAGAGGCCAGATCGGGATCCTCCATGAAGAAATCATAGCAGCCTCAAATCTATTTCATAACTTTTTATGTTTGTTACTATATTTATAATAAGTGTTTGACAAAAGAAAATTTTGAAAATCAGTAGAGCTATCAGATTCGATATTTCACAAAAGACTCGCTACATGAAGCGTTTAGACTCTCAGAAGAAGAGTTTTTTGTAATTCGTCAGCGGCTTCATTCAAAAACTTCTCCATTTTTCGCATCTCAGACAGAAGAGTATCTTTCCTCTTTCCACTGGTTGCAGCAAGAAGTGAGCTCGTCTTACTTTTATCTCTTTGTTTCTTTGTTTCTCATCCTCAGCTTTCCTGATCGACATTTCTACTCCCCCCTCCTAGTATGTGATTCATTTTTGTTATACACTTTGGCAGCAGTTTATTTAGATTCTACACTCAATAAGTTTGCATGTATTTCGAGTTTGTTTTTATCAAACTCCACAGACAAGTCAAGACACTTACTCTTATAAAATTTCATGCTTTCTGTCTATTTAACTAAACATTCACTAGTTTCTGTCGATCGATGATGATTTGAGTCCTGTTAATTGGAGGGAAAGAATGGATTTGAAGAGGAAAGGATTATGAGGAGGGAGTTAAAAAATTTAGGGGAGGGATTGACTTCCTAAAATTGATGCGAAATGTCCAACCTATCCTTGACTGTTAATTAGATGTGGTAATTGAACTTTTGTCCCTACTTTTGATAATCTATACAAATATCATTATCACATAATAATTTTGTCCCTCCTTATTTATAAGCCCATCAGGGGCCCATCAATAATTTATGGACTTCCAAATATACCCCAACCTCTATATACCTTCTTCTTATCTTCTTTATTTCTCATCCTGAGAAAAATATTGAACAGAGCTCACCACCATTTTTATCGCCGTCGCCGTCGCCACCATCATCTTCATCTCCGTCGCCGCCATAACGAACGCAATCAGCACCAGCAGCATCTCAATCGTCACCATCTATTGTTTTTCTATTTATATTTCTCTTTCAGAGAAGAAACAAACGAGCTCACCACCGTATCCATCACCTCCATCTCTTATTCGTTTTTTTTTCCAGATCTGATACATAAAACTCAAGACCTGATACCGATTCATATTTTAGTTCATCAGATTCATATAGAAAACTAGTAAATGAAGATGATGGATCCTGAAAGCAATGAATCAGGAAATTAAATTTTGATCGATTACTCAAAAGTCAAAAGTGGGAAGTTGTCCACCACATGCCTAGTTTGTTGGTGCTTTCGTGTTTGGACAAACTACACGTCAGAGAGAGCCAACTGAATTTATTTCTTTTCTAACGGGTAATGATAATTTATCTTCTTGATTCTATCACTCCAGATCTATCCAAAAAGAAGGAGAAGAAGATGAATCAGCATCAGCAGAGTTCCATCCTACCTCCAGATGAAGAGCGTTGTTGTAGAAATGATGGAGTAACATGGAGATGCAAGAATTTTAGGATGAAGACTAGTTCTGGTGCTTACGCCGGTACTAAAAATTATTGCGAACAACATTGCAGTTCTATTTTTCAGCATAATAAGAGACGTATTATGAGGAAGAAGAAGAAGAAAAGTGGAGCTGGTTCTTCTAAGAGGGTTACTGAAACTAAGGTTTCAAATCGCTTTAAACGGCAGCTGACGGACCAACCGTCTACTAGTAATCCTACCACCAGCTGTGAGTAACCCTAAACATACATTTGCCACTTTTGGTTTCATTTTCTTCCAAACGAGAAATTTTGTAGTTTAATCTGTTGAACCCCTGAATTAGTCCCGCAAGGAGTAAAAATCACTGAAATGTCTAACTAATTGGGAATTATGATAACTAATTGAGAAATTTCATGGTTTTATCCTTTGATTTAAGTAAGAATCATAACTAATTGGGAATTTGTTTTTGTAGTTATAGGTGAATTTTCTATCCAGATGATTTAAGTATGTTATTGTTCTCTTTGGTGTATATTATCCCAGATTTTGGTGTTATCTGAATAAAATATGGTGGTTATCTGGGTTGAAGCACGCAGTGATATTGGATCAACTATGGTTGTTGATCCATATATTTTGGATCAACAATGGTTGTTGATCCAACTGCAATGGATAAACATCCATTGTTGATCCAACTGAAATGGATAAACATCCATTGTTGATTCAACTGAGATTGGTTTTGAAGCTGGTCTTGGAGCTGTTGGTGTTTATGAAGCTAAAGGTAATGAAATATGGTGGTTATATGGGTTGAAGCAGGCAGTGGTATTGGATCAACTATGGTTTTCTTATTCTTCTCTGCTCGTGTTATCCTCTTTTATATGTTCATAGATATGATAGAACTGGGTTATTTTTTCCACCTTTTGCAGTGTATGATGGGACCCTCTAGGGATGGCTGCGTCTTTAACTCTTCGGAGAATCATTTCGGACTTGGTGAAGATCGGTCTTCTTCTCTTGAGGAGGCATTGGTTGGGGCTGAATCTCCGTTCCACG
Source organism: Papaver bracteatum (assembly GCA_023529315.1). Taxonomy (NCBI): domain Eukaryota; kingdom Viridiplantae; phylum Streptophyta; class Magnoliopsida; order Ranunculales; family Papaveraceae; genus Papaver; species Papaver bracteatum. Next base: position 75,271 of record JAJJWX010000223.1, read on the forward strand.
AAGCTAGTGAAATCATTAAGGACCTCCCTTCCATCTATCCCCACAAAGAACAGGTGCATATTCAGACTTTCTCGGGTTTAGTGAGCATGGAGGGGGGCGAGAGAACAAGGAAGAGTCATGGGATGTTGAAAGGTTTCAGTGTGGCAAAGCCTCTCCTCGATCCGGGCATGGGGCGGATCTGACTGTTTACAGGTTGAAGCGTCGGAAAAGTGAACGTGTGGTGGTCTTGGAGGAGAGCGCCATGATTCTTGACCCTGATGTGGATGAATCAAAAGACTTTCTCCGAAGTGTCGCTGAGAAAACCTTCGAAGGATCATATGACGGAAACGAGACACCCTCTGAAGTTGATCCCAAAGATGTCGTTGGTGAGACCGGAGGGGTCATGGTGGCGTATGCTGGAACAGTCGTCAGGGAGGACACTGCTGCTTCCGTGGTTTTTTCGGGATGGGATGTTGAGGTTAATGTTGCTAACACCGTTGAATGGAACCTTTGTTGCCCGAGGGATTGCTGGGGAAAATACTTGAAGATAGTCTTACCCAAGGGGACTTGTACCCCGTCCTTCGAGGGCTAGTTCTTCTCCTTTGTTATTTCTGTTAGCTGCTTTGGTTCCCCTGGTGTCCTTTTGCTTTTGTAAACTCGTCTTTTCCTTCTTCTTCATCAATCAACATTTTGCTTCATGTATATATATTTTTTTTTTTGAAAGAGGTTGTGGTATGATGGCTCTGCAATAGTTTTCTGGGTTTTTCTGATGTATTTCTCTGATATCTGAAGGATTCTCTCGGAGAGAGATTTATTTTTTTATTTTTTTATTTTATTTTTTTACAAGAGGGAAATCCCTAGGGAAAAAATACAAACGGTGTATTCATCCTGGGGAATTACAGCTATTAAGAGGCGTTGTTAAAGGAAGTACTGAAAAGGGAGCGATTGGGAAGTACAACATTTTAGGCATTGGATTCCTTGAGCCATCGCGAGTGAACTATCACGCCTTAAGGTGTGTCTGTATTGATGAGCTTGCAATATCCTCCCAAAAGGGTATCCGCAACCGGATACAGCTCGCCTTCACCTTCATTGGGCAAATCCATTTTTATTGTCATCCTCCCAACTTGAAACGAGCTTTCCTTAACCATTACATCTCCGATTGAAAACGGGTTCAGACGTCGTGTAACCGTTTGAGACTTGGCTTCGTTGGTTTCGATAGAAGTTTCCAAGCTTCTTGCAAAGTGTTCGAATGGTCCAGCTCCCCATTCACATTTCTTGACAGCGTTTGCGCCAATAATCGCGCCGAGTCCCCATGGCAGAATGGGGGAAGGAAAGACTGGTTGCAGAAAAGGTTGCTCGGTCAGACTTACTTACATTTGAAAATCATAGGTTAGCGTCGAAGGGTCCTCTCCGGATTCTTGGGTTCCTTAAATAGCTCGTTGATGCGATAACCCGTGGGATGATTTGTTGGGAATTCCTTCGGGCGTGGACGTCGGCAGAGGGTGTACATCCAATTTTGCTTTGTTGTCGAGTACCCATAAGCGTCCCAAAATCATGTCATGATCTAGTTCTTTGACAATGTGGAACTTTCTATGCGTTGTAGCGTCTCCCATCTTGATCTCTAGGGTGATGTAGCCATGCGCGTTCAAAACTTCTCCTCTCAATCTCTTAATCACAGACGGGGAATAGGTAGCGTCTTGTTTTGTAAATCCGGCTTCCTTTAGTGTCTTGAAAGTAATGATGTTGTGGTCAGAGGTCGTGTCGATGAGCGTGTCGTCAAATTCATTACCTCTTAAACGGGACATGGTCAGCAGTCCCCAGTTCTCCATTTTTGCTTCGCCTGTTTGGAAAGCTTGGGTCCACGGGCGTGGATTCCGAGGAGAGAAAAATCCGTTTTCCGGATACAACACGATTGAGAGCTGCGAAAATATCTTGGCGCTGCACCTTGGGAAGGTAGAGAATTTCTCATACATGTTGCATCATGGATTGTACAGTCTCGTGCACGGAGTCCCAAGAGGACCCGCAGTTTCTTATTGGGAGTGGGTCTCGATGCACTCTTTCATCTCCTAGTTGGAGTTATCCTTCTTGTATCCTTTCTTTGAAAATATGCTTTAGTCTATTGCAATCGCTAGTCGGGTGGTGAACGAACCTGTGGTAATGGCAGTATTTGGGGTTCGCCATATCATCCTCAGTTGGTGGACGTCTGAGCGGTGGAAATCTGATGACATCATCTTGAACCCAGGCTTCTAGGAGGTCAATCACCTCTTCGATGGGGAATGGGAAATCAAGGGTATTTCCTTTGGTCTCACGATGCTGCACAGGAGTTTTAGTGACGATCTTCCGTTGCGAGGGTTCCCGTTGCGCCGGCACTTCACGTTTCGGCTCGTGGCTCGTAGTTGCGGCTTTCCTTTTTCCTCTTTCATTTAATATGCTCACGGAGGATGATCCGGCATTTAATTGTTTTCTGATGAGGCGTCTACTCCCGCGGGTTTCGTGCGTGTCTTCGTTTCGAGTTGGCATAGTTCTTTCCAGTAATGCTGGTGTCGTTGTTGCAGATCGTCTGGCGGCTTCATGGAGTTCGGAGAACGTTTAGAAACGCAAGTTTTCTAGCAGGGCACAGTAGATTGGAACCATACCATTGATGCATGCGTTCACCAATTGTTGCTCGGTCACATTTGGGTCGTGACAGTCGAGTGCTTGAACCCTGAACCTTTTGATGAAATCATTCGGATGTTCGTTATCCCACTGGTACATTCTTCCGAGGTCTGAAAAAGTAACTTGCTCAGAAACGAAGAAGTATTTCTTGTAAAACGCAGTGACCATGCTACTCCAGTTGGGAATGCTGCTCGGTGGCATGCTGTTGTACCATGTATACACCCTTCCAGTAAGTGATTTTGAGAATTCCCTTAAACGAAGAACGTGATTATATTCATGTTCACCTAGGGATTCCAGGAAGTGAGAAACATGCTCACGTGCATTCCCGGTACCATCGTACATGGTAAATTGAGGAGAAGAGTACCCCCTTGGGAGAGGGATTCTCTGTATTTCGGATGGGTAAGGGGGTTGGTGATGATGCACGTCCAACTCATCATTCTTGATTTGGTTGCGGAGGAGTTTTTCCAAATCTTCTCTCGTGACAAAGTTGGGTGGCTGATTTCTTTCCAACGGGATTCTAGTGCGAGTTTCCTCATCCATGGAGGCGTGCTCCGCCGAGGTGCTGGCGTCGGGGTTGTTGGAGACGTTCTTAAATGGCTCTGGAGGGCGCGACTCACGTGGTAGTCGTTCTGTCAGGGTCTTGATAAAGATGAGTACCTTCTTCTGTGTTGAAACCATATCTGTCTGGGCTCTGGCGAGCATCTCTTGTCGTTCCATCAGATTAGCGATGGTGACATAAGGGCGACTTCCTCTTGTCCCTCCGGTTTCTCGTCCCGTTGGCTGGGTATTTGGGATCTTGGTCGTGGTCGGAGGCGCCATTCTAGACGAAGCATTTGGGGTCGTGGCGGCGGCTCTAGCCCTGGTGACTAGTGGCGCGACACTCGAAAAGATATTTTCATTTCCTTGATTAGAGGGTTGTGTAGAGACGCTAGAGTAGGAAGCGGCTCTGGCCCTGGTGATTGGCGGTGTTACACTTGAGGGAGTGCATTCGATGTTGTTGTTGTCATCCAGTGACGTAACAACGTTATTGGGAGAGACGCTAACATCGGGGGCGCGTTCTATGCTGGTGTTCTCGGTAGCCGCTCCGGACTTGAGTTCCACCATGTTGGGATTTGACGTTCGGGAAACGAAATCAGGAGTCGGAGTTGGTATTGTAACCGATAGATCAATCCTCCCACTGTGGTCGCCAATTGTTTATGGGTGAAAATCGTTTCTGCCGATTTCGGTAAATTCGGTAGGTGAGTGAGAAACTAGTTCAAGAGAGATCAATCTGTACAAGTCCGGATTAAACCAAGAAATGGCCGTTCCAGACTTGCTTCGGTAACAAAGTGGAGGAGAAGGGTTGATTTGGGGAGGGAAGCAAAGAAAGGTGTTGAGACCAGAATAATTCTGGGAGAGTAGTAACTCGACTTGTATCAGAAAGTAGAAGCTTGGGAAGCTTGCAAGAGATGAAATCTTTTGGGAGAGCTAGCAAAGTTGCCTTTTTGAGAGTGTAGTATTTTTCTCCTGACCGAGACTTGTTGTCTGGTGGAAATAGGTAAGATCTATTTATACAAGTCGAGATTGAAACGTACCCTGGACTCATGAAGGAAGAGAGTAAAGGGTGAAATAATGAGAGGAGGTGGTAACCGCAAGGTGTTTATGGGTGAAAACATTTTCACCATTATTTCCTCATTTATTTGACCGCTTTATTCCTTTTCACGCTTTCTAAATATGAGCATAGTGTACGCTGCAAGCTGTGACCGCCAAACCAAAACCCTGGAAAGCATCCCCCAGTTTGTGTTGATATCTCGAGTGTTGGTTGCACCTTGAGTGCAAGTGGCGCGTGTGGCATGTGCGGAATGCCCTTGTTGCGGGTTGTACTTCGAGCACAAGTGGCAATGCCAGAGCTGCTAGTGGCGTGCGTGGAATGTGCCAATGGCATGTGCGGAATACCTTGGTGGTAGGTTGTAAGTGCCAATGCCAGAGCTGCTAGTGGAGTGTGTGGCATGTGCGAAATGCCTTGGTGGTAGGTTGCACGGTTTGCAAGTTAGGCTACCAGCGTGTGTGTTTGGCATGTGCGGAATACCTTGGTGGTAGGTTGCACGGTTTGCAAGTTAGGCTACCAGCGTGTGTGTTTGGCATGTGCCAATGGCATGCGTGGCCATTAGGGCCGTGGCCTTGGTAGGAAAAGCTACCAGCGAGCATGTTGGCATGTGCCAATGGCATGCGTGGCCGTTAGGGCCGTGGTCTTGGTAGGAAAAGATACCAGCGAGCATGTTGGCATGTGCCAATGGCATGCGTGGCCGTTAGGGACGTGACCTTGGTAAGAAAAGCTACCAGCGAGCATGTTGGCATGTGCCAATGGCATGCGTGGCCGTTAGGGCCGTGGCCTTGGTAGGAAAAGATACCAGCGAGCATGTTGGCATGTGCCAATGGCATGCGTGGCCGTTAGGGCCGTGGCCTTGGTAGGAAAAGCTACCAGCGAGCATGTTGGCATGTGCCAATGGCATGCGTGGCCGTTAGGGTCGTGGCCTTGGTAGGAAAATCTACCAGCAAGCATGTTGGCATGTGCCAATGGCATGTGTGGCCGACTTGGCCTAGGTTGCATGTTTTGCAATCCTAGGGCGCTATATTTGGCATGCGCCAATGGCATAGCGGCTTGGAAATATGGCTTGTGGTACGTGTTGGCATGTGCCAATGGCACGTACGGCCATGTTGACCTAGTTGCACGTTTTGCAAACCTAGGGCGCTATATTTGGCATGTGCCAATGGCATAGCGGCTTAGTTTGGCATGGTTGCCAATGAGTGCGATTTGTAGTTTGGTTTTGGCGTCGCTGCCATGGTGCGCAGTGTGCGGCTTGGTTTTGGCGTTGTTTCCATGGTGCGCAGTGTTCAGATTGGTTTGGCATTGTTGCCATGGTGCGCAGTGTGCGGCTTGGTTTGGCATTGTTGCCATGATGCGCAGTGTGCGGCTTGGTTGGCATTGTTGCCATGATGCGCATTGTGCGGCTTGGCTTTGCACTGTTGCCATGGTGCACAGTGTGCGGCTTGGTTTGGCATTGTTGCCATGATGCGCAGTGTGCATCTTGGCTTGGCACTGTTGCCATGGTGCGCAGTGTGCGGCTTGGTTTGGCATTGTTGCCATGGTGCGCAGTGTGCGGCTTGGTTTTGGAATTAGGGTTCTGTGTCGAAAACCCTAATCTGGTATTTTGAAAAAATGCCCCTATTAATTATTTACACCTGAGTTAAATGCTCTTAGTTAATGTGTTGCGGCTAACACTAGGTCATGGGGTTTTACGATTTTACCCCTTGTTTAAAAAACCACCATCAACACCTTCTTATTATTTTTTCTCATCAACTTAAGATTTGGGCAGGGTGCAACCTGCACAATGACATTGAACTATCAACTCAAGTAAAATTAGATACTTGTAAAGAAGTAAGATTGAACAGCAAAAACAAAAACAAAAAGTCAGTTGTTACAGTCAAGATTACTTCCTTCAATTGTAAGGCCAACATGAGTTCTTAGAGGGGAAAAATATCGTTTGGTCCTTTTTTAGGTGGGCCCATGTATGTTTAGTCCTTTGGTCAAACGCCTTTGCTGTTTGGTCCATAATTATTTAAAAATATTTAAATAGACAAAAATACCCTTCCGTGTTAATTTTTTTTTTGTAGCAGTTCTTCCGACAAAAAAAAAAACAACAGAATTCATTCTCAGGAATGAAGTCCATACAAAAAGCTAAGAAAAAACAGACTTCATTCCCAGGAATGAAGTCCATACAAAACCCAAAAAAAAAGACTTCATTCCATACATAAACCTAAAAAAACAGACTTCATTCCAAGAATGAAGTCCATACAAAAAGCTAAAAAAACAGACTTCATTCCAGGAATGAAGTCCATATAAAAACCTAAAAAAACATATTTCATTCCAGGAATGAAGTCCATATAAAAACCTAAAAAAGATAGACTTCATTCCAGAAATGAAGTTCATCTTAAGCAACAACAACAGAAATAATCTTTTTCTTCTTCTTCGTCATACACAGCCGCCGAAAAATGTGTTTCTTCTTCTTTTTCTCTTTTTCTTCATCTTTTTCTTCTTCTTTGTTAACAACAGCAGCAGAAAGAATTTTTTTTTTCTTTTTCTTCGCCCTTTTCTTCTTTTTCGTCTTTTTCTTCTTCATCTTTTTCTTTTTCTTCTTCGTCTTTTTCTTTTTCTTCTTCACCGTCATCGCCGTCGTTTACAACAGCTGGAACAAAAAAAGAGAAGAAAAAAAATGAAACCACCATTAACAGGAGGAAAGAGGAAGAAGAAAAAAAGGAAAGAGAAATGCTAGATCTGAAAAATAGAGAGAGAAAGTAAATCTGAGAATGATTTATTCTCTCCTACTTTTTAACTATATATATGGTCCTTATCCAAAAGGGTATTTCTGCCACTACAGGGTGATATTTACATCATCCATGACATCAGCGTAGGACCAAATGATAATTTTTAGGACCAAATGAAAATTTATATTACCAAATAGGACCAAACAGACAATTGACTGGGTCAATTGGACTAGATTGATACTTATATTTTATTATTAGGACTATATGATATTTCCTACTTCTTAGAGATGAGCATTCAATTTATTTGAGTCCAGTATGTCAAAAAGATCTTCGCTATCATTTTTCCCTGCAAACAAAAATGTGGAGTGCGATCGTGTCAATCCAAAATTGCCAACCATTTCAATGGAAAGAGGAAATCATACACCAAATTCATCATTTGTATATCCGACACATGGCCACTAAAATCAAGTTTTATCAGGTTTTTTCTCATGGGAATTTTATCTAGCCACAGTGATAAGGATGCAACTATATCTGAAGTTACACAACACTATCAATGATGCAAAATGAATTATGAATAGTAGTACCCAGGCTGGTCTGCTGTTTACAACATAGGGGGTATTTACAGAATTACTATTGTTATAAATATTTAAACAGTTTAAGAAACCAAAATTAAGCTAAATTGGCATAATATAAACACTTATTAAACTACCAAACAATAAATGGTACGCAAATTGGCAAAGTGAATAGCTTCCTGAAAAGGGGAGGTTTTCTTTCATTTTGAATCAAATGTTCAATCTTTACTACGTAAGATTAGATTCCAGTTATCAGTGATCAACATAATACCAACCACATTTAATGGAAACACTAAATTTATCTATCAAATTGAACACAGCATCAAGAAATGTTATTGAAAGGAAACAATCCAAAATCATCTCCATTTTGAGCATGATATTTAGAAACTAACGTTTCCAACGGATGATTAAACCAAAATCATCTCAATCAAACAGAAGCATATCAATCAAAATTGAAAATTTAGGTCAAAAAATGAGTTGAAATTCGGAGATTGAAATCCCAAAATCAAAGAAGAATAAAATTGTAGTATGAGACTAACCTGGATTGAAATCTTAGATTTGTGGTAGCCGTTGTTCTTATTTCATGGTGGACGCCTTTGAGAAACCATGGCGGAGGTGATGGAGGTGTTTTGACGAAAAGAGTTCCGAGATAGAAAACGAAAGAGATGACGAAATATGGTTTCCTATTGTGCCATCAAGTTACGATTCCATCTTTTGTTTCATAGGTTTTGTTCAGCAAATAAATAAGGGCATTTTGGTATTTGAGGGTGGCCACGGTCCAAAAATCCAGCTTTTCTTTATGTTGACTACTATTTAAATCGCACACGTAATGCGCTTTGACGTTTCAATTCATGAATGTACATTCCCAAAGGGAGTTTGAATTCATAAATGCAGGCTCAAAACCTATGGGATTCTTATAATTGGAGCCTTAATATCCATTTACACAACCAAAATAAAAGAAAATATGACCCTAACAGCAAGCCCAGTTGCTTATTATTTTTGTATGTAAAACGAAATTTGAAAAACAAAAAAATTCTCTCCACAACTTGGATCGACTTCAATAGATAAAATAATATACATGAACTTAGTTTCTTTTTTCCATATTTTTGTAGTGCCAACGTGTGCATTTTCTTTTCCGTCTGTACGAAAGGCCAAAGCCTTATTGCACCTGTGAAACGTAGTCGTTCTCAAGACACATATTTTTCGGGTTATCTTAAGAAGACAGAAAAAGAAGACACATGTCACGAAATTCCAACACATGCTGCGCCTCTATTTGGTTTTCTTAAAGCAAGTAAGAGCATTTCCTATGGGAATGAACAATTTTTTTAGTTTGTTCATCCACGTGGATGAACAAACACTATGGTAAAACAAGGAAAAATGAACAGATTAAGTTTTTTAGGGCCCCACTAGTATCTTTTTAATATAAAATATTTTGTAGGATAAAGATGAAAAATAAAAAAATAAAAAATTTAGGTGAGATAAAATAGGATGAAGTGAGATAAAATAGGATGAAGTGAGATAAAATTGGATAAAATGAGATAAAATAAGATTAAAAATTAGTAAAATAATCAAGAAAGTTGTGGGCGTCAATGAGAAAGTCGCAGGCGTCACTGAGAAAATCGCGGGCGTCCATGACATGGACGCGCGTTGGAAGCATCAACGCCAGCGTTTTTGGAAAGAACGCACGTCCTTACAACAGACGCGTGCTGGTTGTTCCATCTCGATGTTCAAACCATCAGATTTGTTCATTTGAACATCCATTTTTCATGTTTGTTCATTCCATAGTGGGATCAAAATGAACAAAGGGTAAAGAGACAAAATGCCCCGGACGTTAGTAAATAAAGTAAAATGCCCCAAAAGGTTACTGTAGCCGTTAAGTAGTCATTCCTGGTCAAATATGAAAATATTGACTAGTCAACGCCCGAGTGAAATGTCAATAATAACCTTGGTGCATGTGTGAACCCGTACGTGCCAGTAGATATCTTATCTTCCCCTTCGTCGAGTTTCCTCCACAGAAACTCTGGGAAAATAATCCAGAGAGAGAGAGGGAGAGAGATAGCTCGAGAGAGGGAGTAGAACTTTATCTTCGAGAGAGACAGGTCGAGAGAGAGACAGATCAAGATACTAGGTCGGGATCTGAAAAGACTAGAAGATCAGTCCGGGTTGTTTTGTTTCAACTCAGTGAAAACATGAATGGCATGTATCAAATTGAAGTAATCGACTGTAAGTGAATCAATTTTTGTTGGTTTTCACAAAAAATTAAGATTTCCATTCTTTCGAATTTGAGATAGGTTGAATTTGAGGTTGATCTAATTCGTAGAAAATTACAAAATGGGTGACTTAATCGTTGGTAAGATTAGGGCGTTTGGGAGAATTCAATACTAAGTCAAAATGAATATGATGTTACCTTTTCATTATTTTCAGATTTACATGGTTACGGTGGTGGTGGTGATTCTGGTTATGGTAGTGGTGAAGTCACTGATCATCCGAGTTATCGAAAAAATTGAAACTTTTAAATTTTAGCTTTCACAAAAGTTAGCGGAAATGCTGATTGATTACGGTGTTGGTGTTGGTTACAGCATTGATGATGATGACGCTAATTACGGTGGTGGCGCTGGTTACCATGGTCGTAATGGTTGTAATCTTTTGATTGTGGAGGTCTTCATGGAAAAAGAGGAGAGCGGTGAAGAAAAACAAAATCCACATTAAGTATTTTTTCAATTGGGTTGTCAAGTTAGAGCGCGAATAGGAAAATAAGCAAGGGTAGTTTAGTAAAAATAGGGGCCACAGTTGAAAATGCCCCTTCTCTTTATTATAGTATAAGATAAGATTAGATAAAATGGTTCATAATGGTTCAGATTTTATTCATTGTTTTTTATGTAGGAACTGAATCAGTTCAACTGATATGTCAGGTAGATCAGCTGCTTGAGTCTGTTTTATCACTTATCAGGAGATGTTAGAGATCCCTGGGAAAGACCACATCGTAGTAGTAATTCTACATCAATTTACAACTCAGATGGATGAGCCAAGCTATACGATGAAAAGTTTCAGATACATGCTCGGGCAGCAAAAATGTTAGTATATCTGATATTATTAGACTTAGTCTCTTTCTGCCTTGGATCAACTAACTGCATGTCCCTCTGTTTTCATCTGTGCTATGTATCTATTTAAACAAATGAAATGGCACCTTGACCCTTGGTAGAAAAGTAATGTACCGTAAGTGTTCGGAAAACTGGTCTGTTGGTGTATGATTACAAACATTCTGTTGTAAACTTGTAGTAAAGTCTTTACGAGTTAAACTAATTACAAGAGTATGCACCGTGAATGCATCCTATGTGGCGTCGTACTCATTGTTTGTGTTGAATCAGATTGTTTTTCAGTTTTGAGTTACATGACAACTGACAAATATGTGTTATGTTGGCACAGTCAAAGTGTGCTAAAAAATGGTGTAAATATTTTGAAAGCCTCATTATGTGGGAAAATGATATTTTCTGCCAAACAATTTCATGTACAGAATTACGCAACTGGGAATTTGTGCTGGATCTTCTTTGTTTGTTTGTGCAGGGATTCCTAATTGGGAGGAGTTGTAAATTGATTATGCAAATTTGGACTTCACAATGTTGAGGTTATATGCTACAATTTGCTATGAATGAATGTATCTGATGAAGAATATCCATAGCGCACTAGGACTAGAAATTTCTGGTGGCAGAAGAAACGAGGACGGGAAAAAAGGGTGTTCACCTGAAAGTTGGAAAAATGATTTTTATTTTTTACCACAGGTAAAGCTGCCTCTGTCTGTCTGTACCTCGGATGTGTTTCAAAGTTATGGTTGTCTATTCTTTCTAACCCTGCTTTCATTAACAATTAAAATAAGCTGAAATCTTCCTTATATTCATGGTAGTACATTGGAAAAAGACCCTACTACTAGCCGACTTAACTCGGCCACTATAAACCCTTTCGCAGTTTCTGATCCTGAGTTGCATTCACAATCTTGTTACTCATAATGATGCTTTGTACTGGAATCAAAAAGGATACAATAGAATTCTAGTTTTCAGTGTTCACAGAGGCAATAACCATGGAACTTGGGCTAATGAATGTAGTCATGTAGATTGATTAATTTTGAATGATCTTTAGGGGACTACCCAAAAAAAGTGGGGGACTACCCATCAGTTTTTGGAGAGGATATTAGAAGTAATATTTGGTCACCCCTTATAAAAAAAAAATTTATACTCACTTTACCCTTGATGATAAACTTAGTTAGTGATTAGTTAAAAACTGATTAGTGATTAGTGTTTTATAAGTTGGATTTTTTTGTTTTTAACATTTTTTTTTGAGAGATAAGAAGAAGAAGGAAATTGGAAGAAGAAGATGGGTGAACCACAAAAATCTTTTTTTGAGTTTAATAATTATGATATGAGTGAATCATGTGATGATACCTTAGATCTTTTTCTTTAAGAGCCACAACAAGAGTATGATATTTTTGGTACTCATGGATACTTCAAATTTAGTTAATGGTGCTTGAATTGGCCAAAACATTCCTAAAAATGAACAATTTACAAATTGATTTCCGTTTGGTTTACAAAGTTCGACTATAACATTTGAAGAACAGGTTACCGAACTCATCTGCAAGTGTAGTTCGGTTAATGTTTCTAAAAACACAGGTAGCCGAACTCAGCTTTAATGGAGTTTTTTTGTTTCAGATACAAGTTCGGTTAGGAAAACTTATTTACGACGTAACCGAACTAAAAGTTCTGCTGGGAAAAAAATATGAAAAAAGTTGCGACGTAACCGAACTCAATATATAGGTTTTCAGAGAAAAGTTCGGTTAGGAGAAAAAACTTGCGACGTAAAGTTCGGTTAGGAATAGAAAAATTGCGACGTAACCGAACTTTTCTCTGAAAGAAAAACCTCCATTAAAAGTTGAGTTTGGCAAGTTCGACAAAGTTTTTCACATAATTCCTAACCGAACTTCTCTCTGCAACTTACATTTTCAACTCATTTTAACGATTACTTCTCATTTTTGCAACCAAAAACGAATGACAAGTAATGGGTTTGTTATAATTTTGATTTTGATTTTGTTTTGTTAATGATTTAAATTAAACTATATATTGTGGTCGGTAGTGGTGGTGGTTCAAGGTGGTCGGTGGTGGTGAGCGGCAGGGGTGATGGGAGGAGGTGGTTATATATATAGGTGGTGGTGATGAGAGGATGTGGTAATATATATATATATATATATAGGTTAAAGTTAGGTTAGTCATTTCCACATTTTAGGATACCCCTTATCATTGTAGGGTTGACATTTGTATCACTGGGTAGTCCCCTAATTTTTTTTGGGTAGTCCCCAAAAGATCCTTCTTAATTTTCCCGATCAACTAATGGATGATGAGATCAAGCATTGAGGTCAATGTCTAGGGGAATCAGAAGCCCATTGATCATAAATATCCACTTTTAGGCTTATCTGGTTTTGGGCCGTTATGAACCCCCGAAACCATCCAAAAGCTGGTCATGGTTTATGGTTTTGGTCCGGTATACAACAAAGGAATTATTGTCGGTTATATAATTCCTACTAATGAAAAATACATTTAATTTTCGCTGCTGATTTTCACGGGGAAAACCCTAATTATTTTTAAAAGAACCAACAGTTTGATTCTTGTGCAATACCATCTAAGTTCTTGTTATGCTTCGAAAAGGAAAAAAAAATCTAAGTTCTGGTGAAACGCAGCTTTTTGTGAATATGGTGGCATCATCAAGCAGGAGCAAAAAACCTCGCATGAGTAAGAAATATCGAGTTGATATACCAACGGACGTATTGTACGAGATCTTTGATCGCCTTCCAACGTTGAAAGCGGTGTTCAGATTCAGGTGTGTATCGAAGTTATGGAATTCTCTTTTATCTGAACCATCTTTCATCGACAAAATATTGAGTAGTATCCCTTTGATCTTCATGTATGATTCTCCACACAAACAACGTCTACTCTATCTAAATCACGATCATAAATTCATACATCATCATGATGGTTTATCCTTTGAATTCCTTTTAGATACATATCCAATCAGAAGAAAGAAACTAGAAAAAGTACGCATCTTAGATTCATGTAGTAATGGTTTAGTACTTTATTCAGATGCAAATCCAAATGCTTTCAATACTTCTTTCTACATATGCAATCCCCTGACCAAACAATGGGTCTCACTTCCTCGTCCTCGTCGGCCATGTAATGGTTCTCAACATTATTATCCCCGGGGCATGAAATTGGTATGTGACACTATATGCAACTACAAGGTGGTTGATATCTATTATTATATCGCCCGTAACGACGGCAACAAGGTTAACGTGCGCTTCCAAATCTTTTCTTCTGACACTGGCAAATGGAAAACGTCTAGAGTTCCTGTTAGGCGCGAACAAGTGCATGATTTTTCTGAACTGGTTATCCATCATGGTGTCTTGTATTGGAAAGCTAGAGTACGAGGGAGTGATTACTTGTACTCTTATAGTCTAGAAAACAAAGAAAACAGTAGTAATCGATGCAAGTCAATTGATATTCCTAAAATGAGTAGTGGATTTATAAAACGTACGAGTAGGTTTTTGGGAGTCGGAAGGATCCATCTACTATGGTCATATCATCATTATCTCCGATATCCATAACCACGGAACACCTTATAAAGTTTTGCTTAATGTGTGGCAGCTGGAGGATGAACATGCTAATGGAGGATTGAACTTGCAAACGGTGCACAAGAATGTTGAATTGAAGGGTTACAGACCATCATCAACCGAAATTGAGGGCATATATATAAGTCCGGTGGATCGAAATGTTATCATCATTGTTGACAGAAGCTGCTGCATTGCATACAACATCACAACTCTAACACATGAAGTTCTACATAGTTATCCTATTCTGGGAAACTATAATTTACCACCAATTTTGATCACACCAAAGCCAACAGTGATTCCTTCATTAAAGAGATAACTCCTGACTGAGTTGTTTGTGATTTCTTAGAATTTAGTGTATATATCTTCTATGTAAGGCAGTTACTAGTTTTTTTTTTCTTTAGTTGTCTCTTTTTTGGCTACATTGTTTTTCTTTAGATAGACATAGACAAGTGAGGTTTTCTAAGAGATCACAAACAACTCCTGTGTGAAAATGAGACCATATTTTCAAGATTTTACCATCTATTTTTATTAGGATTTTAATTTACTGAATTTACCATCCTTGTTTTATTTTTCTAAGATTGTCAAAATGTACAACTTAAATTTAGTATTTCCAACAGTCTCCCCTAAGTTTATTGTAGAGATCATCACCGTCATTGCAAACATAACCATCATCATCAACATAAATATTGAATAGTTCAAAATATGAGCAGGGAAACTAGATTTACTTCTATTAGTAGAAAGCAAAATAGGATGAACACAACTTGGATTCCCCCTACTTTTGATACCCTAACAATAAACCGTGATGGCGCTTTCGCTGATTCTACTAAATTGGACTAATTTTGAGAGATTCTGCAGGTGAGTGCAACTGTGCAAAGGGTCAAGTAAGACTGCACGTACATAATAGTTAACTAGGAACTGGGTTTTAGCTCATCCACATTGTATTAGAGCTCAATTGTTACAAGACTCAACTACTGTAACTTATTTTTAATCTAATACCACTTTTTTTCATATCAAAAAAAAAAAATTCATGGCCAAAGAAGTGGATGATGATATAAGTTACAGTGGAACAGGACATTGATTTTAATAACGACACATTAACAAAAATGGACTTAGAATTGCATTGGATGTATTTACATTGTATGCTCATAATTCAGAGTCTCAGACTAATAGGTATGATGTTCTACATTGACGGAAAGTACAATTTGGGATCTCATCAAGGTAACTAAGGTATTACTCTCGGTTTTAGCGTTATCAAAAGGGTCGATGATGAGAAAAAAGTGGTTGCAAATTCCATTTCCAATCTTAGCCGAAAACAGCATCTATTACTTGTGAAAATCACACAAGTTCGGTCCACTGGGTTAAAAGATAGAGAACGGTGTCAAATTTTAAGGTGATTTGCAATCCTCCATCCAGTTCAATATTTTTTTAAGAGAGTGCCAAACCCACTGATTATCTTCGTTTTTCGAGTTTTTCACTAAATAGTTACGGTTAATTAGTTTGTACATGTGTCTAAGTATTACTGGCGGGAACAAAGGGTATAGGGGATAATTGCACAGCCAGCCAACATACTTACCATATATAGTGCGTGGCCTAAGCAAAGCTCTTTCGAATTCAGAATTTTGGATTATAAAATTTCTCTTTAGATTCTGTCTGTTCGTGTAAGCATATTTCAAACCTACAGATTTTATTTTTTGTTAGTGAGATATACTCATTGAGATCCCTTTGCTACCTTTCCATCTTTTGTACAGAAACCCCATGGATTTGAATAGAAAAAAGTTAGTATTACGTAGGGGTCAGACCAACATTGGTGAGGCAGATGATAGGATTAGCGAATTACCTGACTCACTTCTTCATCATATCCTCTCTTTCATTGATGATATCAAGCATGTTGCTCGTTCTTCTTTACTAGTATCTAAAAGATGGAAGTACATATGGACCTCTATTCCCATTCTTGTTTTTCCCTTAGGGTTTCAATATTCAATGTCCGAAACGGAAACCAATAAGTTCATGAATTTTGTGGATAGAACGCTGCTTCTTCATGATGGGTCAAATATTCAAAAAATTCCATCTCGAGACGAATAAACACATGACTGCATCTCGGGTTCATTCATGGATCGAGAATGTAACAATGCGTAATGTCGAAGAGCTTGATCTCAGGTTAGATAGTATCTTTTTTATCCCTTCATCTCTTTTTACATGTAAATCATTGGTTAAATTGAGGCTTTCTGTACTCAATGGTACCACTCTTCCAAGAAGTTTCGCTTTTCCAAAACTCAAGAGCCTAAGTCTCGGTGGACTTCGATTCACCGGTGATTGTTGGAATGAGCAACACTTTTCTAATTGCCCCTGTCCTTGAAAAATTGAGTTTGGAAGACGCACTTTGTCTAACGTGAGAAATTTCTGTATTTCAATTCCCACGCTGAAACTCTTGAAAGTTTACATATGGGATTATTCTGGTTTACAAGACTGTGCTTTCAAAATTAACGCACCAAATCTGGTATCACTTGCCTGGTCATATGTGTTGGAATTAATTACAATAATCGAATGCAAATGGGAAATAATACTTAGATTACATGAAAGTAATAACAAATAACTCAATAAACTTAGTAGAGGCACGTATGAGATACTGAGCTAAAGGTAATATTGCCTCGCTACTCCTCCGAGATGCTATAGCAATTTACAAATTACCTCCAGGATACAACTACTGTTAGTTCTCCTCTATGTGTAGCATACACAGAGAGAACCCTTAGAACTTGGCAAAAAAAATGAAAAACAAAACACAAATCGAAACTACAACCAGCCAGATAAATATAAAAACTAATTTATGTTTCGTAAACTATGATGTTTCGTAAACTAATTTCTGTTAAACAAAGTTTCAGAAACTAATTTCTGTAAACAAAGAAGTAGTTATACAAAATTATGTTTCTGTAAACTACAACTTGTTTAAGATAAGAACTCGATTTTTTGTTTCGTAAACTTAAAAAGAAATTGTTTCAAAGCATAAGTAAAGAATAAGAATTTTGAAGAGAAGAGTTCGAAAGGTATGGTTTACAAATGAAGTTTACAACTCGTATTTATAGCAAGAAAATGTTCGGGAACGTTGGAAGAGAATCCAAAGCACGACAGACTGTCCGTGATTCACGCATCTCGAACGTTGCAAAAGTAAGGTAAAAAATCGCGTTAAAAAGAACAAGGCACACGCATTCAAAATTTTCGAGATTCTTCTCGAGGAAAACAGTGTGTACAGGTGTCAAGAAAACCGTGTGACATGCGTGAAAGAAGATGCTTCTCGAGGATGTCGGATATCCAAAACCGAGAAGGCAAAGAATAAAATTCTTTACATGTGTGGGAGAAGCGTGTGGTAAATTTCAGTAAAAAGAAAGGATGGGTCGGATACACCCACCCCACGCCCACGCCCACGCCCACGCCCATACCCACGCCCTCGCCCACGCCGTGAGCCGAGCGAGCTGTGCGTGCTTGTGCGAAGCACCGCGCGAACGGGAAAGGCAATAAGAAATGCAATAAGGTTTAGGCAACCTTGCCATAGTCTAGGGCTTTCCCCATACACAAAGGTCTAAAGACCCAAAGGGCCATACCACCTTAAGGCTAAACCAATGTTATTTAAGTCTAAAACTCTTAGTGTTTTAGTCTATATGGGACTAATGTTTTATTCATTCACATGAAAAAACATCTAGGGAGCAATAGATCTTGGGATCAAAACATGGTCCATGCATTTTTTGATTAAAACAAAACATTGTTTTTTCTAACAATCCCCCACATGAATAATAAAACATGTCGATAAAACACGATAAAACACGATAAAACATAAGGCAACAAAATAGGCTAAGGTGTCCCAAGGATTGAACCTTAACTTAGTGAGAGGTTACCTGAACTGCTTGTTGATACGGTGAACGCAATGTATTGAACCGCCAACAAAGAATGCAATTCAGAAATAACAGCCACACTTGATGCCTCAACCGAAGAAAACAGCTGCCAAGCTCTTGCGGTTGTGCCCATTTTGGCCGTGGGCTAAAATCCCGGACTTAATGAATGTCTCTAGAGAATCAGCTCATATTCTCATAGGAAGCGGCCACACTTCCAACATCCACAAAGGTGGGTCCATAAAGAGTGTCCTGCCACACCCCGCTTTAATCAAAGCCATGGTACCCATTAAGATCGCAAAAGATCATCCTTAATTTCTGCAGGAAGCACTATCGCATGATTACACCATAGGGAGGGACAAAGATAGTGCTTTCTCAATATCACCATAAATTAGTTGTCTCATTGAACCTTGATCTTGGAAATCCAATCACAAGGTTGAGTATCCTTCATGGTGATTTATTCAATGAGCTTAAGTCCCATCCCCCTCGATGTAAATTTAACTTTCTCTCTGGTTAAGCCTTTTGTCAAAGGATCTGCAAGATTATCTTTGGATTTTACAAAGTCTATCGAGATAATACCAAAGAGAGAGTAGTTGTTTCACCGTCTTATGTATTCTTCGTATATGTATAGACTTCCCCGTTGTATACATTGTTCTTGGCGCAACCAAGAGCAGCTTCACTGTCACAGTGGATGGCAATTGAAGACACAGGCTTGGGCCAGAGTGGAATTCCTCCCCGGAAACATCGCATCCATTCAGCTTCCTCTCCAGCTTTTTCCAAGGCTATAAACTCAGACTCCATAGTGGATTTAGCTATACATGTCATTTGGTAGACTTCCATGAGACAGACGCACCTCCAAGCAAGAAGATGTACCCACTAGTAGATTTGCACTCTTCTGAGTCTCGATATCCAGTTGGCATCACAATACCCTTCAAAGATAGCAGGATACTTCCCAAAACTTAAGAAATAGTTTGAGGTCCCTCTCGTGTAACGTAAAACTTCCGAAGAGAGCATTCCAGTGATCCTGCCCTGGATTGCAAGTATACCTGCTTAATCTACTCACAGAGTAAGCAATATCAGGTCTTGTACAGTTCATAAGATACATAAGACTACCAATAATGCGAGAATACTCAAGTTGATCAATACCCTCACCCTTGTTCTTTTTCAAATTTACAAGTGGGATCAAATGGAGTAGACGCAGGTTTAGCATTTTCATAATTAAATCTCTTTAATACGGTTTCAGCATAATGAGATTGACTAAGACTATATCCATCAGACGTCTTTCTGATTTTCATCCCTAAGATTACATCAGTAGGGCCTAAGTCTTTCATGTCAAAATTATCTCTAAGCATGCTTTTAATGGTATTAATAATATCAAGGTTCTTTTGCCTAATATGAGCATATCATCAACATATAGGCAAACAATAACATGAGAATCATACACATATTTAATGTAAACACATTTATCAGATTCATTAACCTTGAAACCATTAGTTATCATAACATGATCAAATTTTTCATGCCATTGTTTAGGTGCTTGTTTTAAACCGTATAGAGATTTGTTCAACTTGCATACTTTGTTTTCACAACCTTATACAATAAAGCCTTCAGGTTGGTCCATATAAATTTCTTCATTCAATTCACCATATAAAAATGCAGTTTTAACATCCATCTGATGTATATGCAAATCATAAATTGAAGCAATAGCAATCAACATCCTAATCGAGGTGATTCTAGAGATTGGTGAATAAGTATCAAAGAAATCTAATCCTTCCTGTTGTCTATAGCCTTTAGCTACCAACCTAGCTTTATATTTATCTATTGTTCCATCTGTTCTAAGTTTCCTTTTGAACACCCATTTGCAACCTATGGATTTACTTCCAGGAGGCAAGTCTACAAGCTCCCAAGTTTCGTTTTGCTGAATGGACTCCCATTCATTTAATGAAGCTTATTCCCAGAAAGGAGCTTCTGGAGAAGTCATAGCTTCCTTGTAGGTTTGGGGTTCAGACTCTACCGTAAGAGTCAAAAAATCTGGGCCAAAACTTGTTTCAGTTCTAACCCTCTTACTTCTTCTTGGTTCAGTCTCATACTCCAAAGTTGGAGTTTGACTAGTCGATGGAACATCCGGGAGGTCATCATGGACCCTTATCCGAGGTCCAGACCTTAAAGGAAGTATGTGTTCATAAAACACAGCATCTCTAGATTCCAATATGGTATTCTGACCAATGTTATTATGGTCGTAACCGATGACCATAAACCCGTGCAATTGTATGCTCGGGATACCTAAGAAAACACAAATGACTGTTTTGGGACCTATTTTAGTTTTCTTGGGATGAGGAATGGCCACCTTGGCCAAACACCCCCACACTTTAAAGTATGAATATGAAGGTTGTTTACCATTCCACAATTCGTAGGGAGTTTTATATGATTTTTTAAATGGAACTCGGTTCAAAATATAGCATGCCGAGAGGATAGCTTCCCCCCACAAGTTCGAAGATAACCCTGAACTTGTCAACATAGCATTTACCATATCTATGAGTGTTCTATTTTTCTTTCGGCTACACCATTCGATTCGAGTGAATATGGTGCAGTGGTTTCATGAATGATTCCATTATTTTTACAAAACTCTCCTATGGGTATCACATACTCACCGCCACGGTCAGACCTAAGAGTTTTAATCTTAACTCCTTTTTGGTTTTCTACTTCAAGTTTATAAAACTTAAAAGCCTCTAAGGCCTCATCTTTACTTCTAAGAAGATGAACTGACAGATGTCGTGAGTAATCATCTATAAAAGTGATGTACCATTTTCTACCACCTCTTGTTGGTGTTGATTTCAAATCTCCTAAATCCGAGTGTATTAATTCCAAAGGAACTGTTCTACGTTCAACACTTTTATTAAATGGTTTTCTTGCATATTTAGATTCAACATGATTTCACATCTTTGTTTTTTTATCAAAGTTTATTTTTGGTATGCAACCTAAATTAGCAAGTCTTTCTAGCGATTTGAAATTAACATGCCCAAGTCTATCATGCCAAACATGTGAGGAGTCACAAACATAAACAAACAGAAGATGCATTAACATTCAATTTCAAATCGATACACTAAGCTTAATCATGTTATCGGTAACATAACCTTTTCCTACGAATTCACCATGCTTAGAAATCACAACAGTATTGGACTCAGCAACAATTTTAAAACCTTTCCTAGCAGGATGGTTTTCTGAGATAAGATTTTGCATATGTCCGGGACGTAGAATACGTCATTCAATGCGAGTTTTTCTGAGAAGTTAGCTTCGTTCGACCTTACCTTTCCCCACCACTTTCATGCGGTGGAAGAGTTTCCCATGAACAGTTTCTCATCATCTCCTACTATGGCATAGGAGGAGAAAGCATTATGAATTTACAGACATGCTTGGTGGCTCCCTAGAATCAAGCCACCAGTCTCTCACATTAGTCATACTAGAGACAAGGTCGACTTCACACCATGCCGGTGAAATATCCAGAGTCCTCTACTATGTTTGCCTTATTTTTCTGTTTTGGATCATATTTGATCCTTTTAGGGGCCTTACAGTCTTTAGCCATATGTCCGGGTTTACCACAATTAAAACAGTCGCCTTTGATGGTGTGCTTAGTGACACCACCTCTAGGCTTAAAATTGTTACCTCTGGGTTTTCGACGTCATTACGTTTATTACCCATTTTTTGGATTCTCCGGGGTTTTCTTTGAAGAGCTTTATCGTCCAAAACATGAGCTTTGTTGGACATGTTTTTGCTCAAAGCATCATGCTCTTGTCCTTTGCTGCACATAAGCTCCTCAACCCTGGATCTTTTTCCAAGCTCCACCATGGTGATTTCACGAGTCTTGTGTCGCAGCCTCCTCTTGTATTCGCTCCATGAGGGTGGAAGCTTTTCAATCACAGCCGATACTTGTAGAGCTTCATCAAAGTCATGCCTTCAGCAAGAATCTCGCTGATGAGGAGTTGAAGTTCGATGAACTGTTCTACCACAGGCTTTTCGTCAGTCATGTTGTATTCTAAGAACTTAGCCATCAAGAACTTCTTACTTCCAGCAGCCAAGATGATATTTTTCTTCTAGAGCTTCCCATAAATCAAAAGCATTAAAATCTTCTTTTGCATTGTAGAAGTCATACAAGGAGTCATCAAGACAGGTTAAGAATATGATTCTTGCACAAATAATTCTTCCTATTCCACCTTGTCCAATTTATCTTCATTACCACGGCGATGAAGTTTTCTCAGGGTTTTTCTAAAGAATATCCATCTAACCTTTGGTCGTTTAGGAAGAATAGCATTTTAGACTGCCATCTCTTAAAGTCCTTACCAATCGAACTTTGGTGGTTTTTCTACATATTCTTTCCCATGTTCTTACAACAAAGAATATTACAGTATTACAATATTACAATAAGGCACGATATTACCTTTAGATTGTTGGAATTAATTACAATAATCGAATGCAAATGGGAAATAATACTTAGATTACACTGAAAGTAATAACAAATAACTCAATAAACTTAGTAGAGGCACGTATGAGATACGCTGAGCTAAAGGTAATATTTCGCTACTCCTCCGAGATGCTATAGCAATTTACAAATTACCTCCAGGATACAACTACTGTTAGTTCTCCTCTATGTGTAGCATACAGAGAGAACCCTTAGAACTTGGCAAAGAAAATGAAAAAACAAAAACACAAATCGAAACTACAAACCATTTCGATAAATATAAAAACTAATTTATGTTTCTGTAAACTATGATTTTTCTGTAAACTAATTTCTGTTAAACAAAGTTTCTGTAAACTAATTTCTGTAAACAAAGAAGTAGTTATACAAAATTATGTTTCTGTAAACTACAACTTGTTTAAGATAAGAACTCGATTTTTTGTTTCTGTAAACTTAAAAAAAAATGTTTCTGAAAGCATAAGTAAAGAATAAGAATTTCAGAAGAGAAGAGTTCTGAAAGGTATGGTTTACAAATGAAGTTTACAACTCGTATTTATAGCAAGAAAATGTTCGAACGTTGGAAGAGAATCCAAAGCACGACAGACTGTCCGGGTGATTCACGATCTCGAACGTTGCAAAAGTAAGGTAAAAATCGCGTTAAAAGAAACGAGTGCACACGCATTCAAAATTTTCGAGATTCTTCTCGAGGAAAACAAAGGTGTGTAAGGGTGTCAAGAAAACCGTGTGACATGCGTGAAAGAAGATGCTTCTCGAGGCTGTCGGATATCCAAAACCGAGAAGGCAAAGAATAAAATTCTTTACATGTGGGAGAAGCGTGTGGTAAATTTTCAGTAAAAAGAAAGGATGGGTCGGATACACCCACGCCCACGCCCACGCCCACGCCGAGCCGAGCGAGCGTGCTTCAGTGCGAAGCACCGCGCGAACGGGAAAGGCAATAAGAAATGCAATAAGGTTTAGGCAACCTTGCCATAGTCTAGGGCTTTCCCCATACACAAAGGTCTAAAGACCCAAAGGGCCATACCCTTAAGGCTAAACCAATGCTATTTAAGTCTAAAACTCTTAGTGTTTTAGTCTATATGGGACTAATGTTTTATTCATTCACATGAAAAAACATCTAGGGAGCAATAGATCTTGGGATCAAAAC
>JAJJWX010000224.1:0-10915 GCA_023529315.1 Papaver bracteatum
TCAAGTGCATCGCCTCTTGCAAACATAGTGTTGCTGGTACGAGGTTTTGCTTAAGATAAAAAGCTGAATCTGTTTCTTCTGAGCTTTTGAGAATGCTTATAAAATTCCTCAATGAAACACATACTGACGGGAGCTCATCACAAGATCGGCTTGAACGTAATAGGTACACTATCCACATATATATATATATATCTTTAATTTTCATGGATGCTGTTTACTTTTTGGTGCTTGATATCATCTTTTATTTTCATGTTTACTTTGTTTGTGTTTTTAGGGATGTGATTAATGTGCGGTTCAACAAAATTTATCACCCCACACTTCGGCAGGGATGGTAGAAACCCTTGTCCCGATCAATCTATGCAACATCTTACTCCCTATCCATTTATTCCTATGAAATCCATTTACATCAGAAATATCAGTGAGGCAACCAGTTACCTATTGGGTGCCTGGCAAGTAATGTTCTTGTCCACATTATTATCTCATATTTGGATTACAATTTCTGTCAAAAAAATTGGTGAAGTTTAGTCTTACCGGGCCGAATGATGAATTGAAACATTTTATGCAACAGGCTAGATGCTTACAGCAGTGATTCATAAAAGTGCAGTAGAAGATTATGATTTGTGGTTTCGTACTGACTGTGACCACTGGAAAGAAGAAGTAGAGGCAAGTAAATATCTGGCATTTGCGTTCCCCGATGGCTCTGTATCTGGTCCAACAGGCCAGGTTATGGAAAACATATCGAAAAAGAATCCCTATGTATCCCTTGAACCGTAAGTTGCAGGTTCTAGTTTTGAAACAAATAGTTTTTACGGAGTTAATCTTCGTCTTTACTGTTTTATACTCTCAATAAGCTATTTCAGGAATTTTGTAGACAATTTCTACACGGAAGATTTGACATTCGTCCTGATCAGGCCTTTGGCTTTCCAAAAACAATGTGGGTGAACTGGTATCCATTATCAAGCTTAATGCCTCTCTTTTAAAAGGTTTGCCTTTGATTTCGTCTAGTTTATCGTGTGTCTAGGTTGATGATGTCATGCCTAAAATTTGAGTTTACAGTTTGGTTTATACAATCCTTTATGTTAGGGTTAAAGCTCAGGAAATGCCTAAAAGTGTGACTGAAAAGTGACTCTTTGATTTTCTCTGGCTGGAGTGGGGGGTATTTTTTGAGGAACAGCAGGAGTAATGAACATCTGGTGTGGCATACGAAACTGGGGAGGGATTTCTGTTTGGGGTATCTCTGCCTTTTTTTCTTCCTCTCTTTTTAAAACCGTTAGTTATCTTAATTACTTACTTGATTGAGGGGTGAGGCCTGGAGAGGGGCGGATATGAGACTATTCAGAGTTTGTAAAGCTTTTCCAGTGAGAACCGTTGGTTTGAAACTAGACTGCACGATCAGAGAGGCTTTAGATGGTGGTGATGCTGTTTTTTTTTTTGCTTGAATTTTTGATGTGGATCGTCAAAAATTCTCCTAGGGGTAGGGATAGGGTTGAAAGTGATGTTTTTTGGTGTTGGGAGACTTTGTTTGATTACGTTGCTATTCTCAGGAAAATCTTCTATAATGATATCATCGGAGAAAGAGAAACCTTCCAGGAAACTTTGGTTTTGTGGGTAATAATGGGTATTGAATATGATGGATGAGATTCTATTGGTAGGTTGTTGAATCCAGATATCACCAGTGTTCTTGTGGTGTTTTGAAACAGACCATGAGAGCTTGTTGGACTAATCGCCGTTTGAGGTGATTATGGAGAACAATATTGGTCTCTATATCATGTGCCTGAGGAGCACTTGAAGATGAGCCATGGTGTATTTGTGTATGAGGTTTTGAAGTGGGTTCAAAACCGTCAACCATGTACCTGGAAGTGATAACAGTTTCAGAAGGTATTTGGGTTGAAGAGACTGGGGTAGCTGTGATGGTACATTTGCTTGACTCCGAAGCAGAAGAAGAAGAGATTGAGGAGGTTGAAACACTCTCTGTCTCATCAAGGTAGCAGGGGATTTCTGGGTGATTTATTATTCTACACACTTCACATATTTTTGGTAGTCCTACGTAGAAGAATTTAACCGTGATCATGCCATCTTCTTGAAGGTCTAAACGAAGTTCTGCAATGAAAGGCTGGTTGACACTAAGAACAATCTTTACTCTTGGGTTCTTCTGCACAAAGTTTGTGTCTCTGGGGAGCTGAATATCAAGAACAGTTCCTTTCAGTCGACCAGCTATCTGAGATATAATTTTAGCATACCATTTATCAGGTGGAAGGTTTAGGATACACACCCACCATTCCTCAGTTGTAATATCTATTAAAGTAGGCTCAATATTTGGATGATACAACTTAAGAAGGAGGAGAAATTTTCTGAACTTTGCAGGAGATGATTGTTTTGCTCTTTGCGCATCATTCTGAGACTTGAAAGTCAGAATGATCCTGTTTTGTTCCGATGGTCTGCCAATTAGAAGAGTATCAGGTTCATAGTTTAGTTGCCAGTGAGCTTTGAGTTCTCTTTTAATAGCTTCAGCTGTAAAGAAATTATTTGAGTAAATCTTTCCAATGATCATGCACTTGCAGTTGTCTTTGCTTTGTTTACGATCCTCAGCACTTAAAACTAGGGGGGTTTCTAATGAGAGTTTGTTAGCCAATTTTGTGGCCAGAGCTTGATCAACTGAGAGAGTATGAGTATCCATAAGGTTTTGAGAAGGACTGAAGAAAATCAGTTGATGCATAAAAGATTTGAGAGAAACTTTTATATTTTTAGTGGGACAGTCTATCAGTATTTGTAACGAGTCCTTTTCTCCAAAAGAACTCGACAGAATTCCCCCTAACCACTGGGTAAACCTAGAACAGTGACCATAAGAAGAAAGATTCTTTGATAATTCATCATTTCAAAAGGTACAGAGCCCGATAGTAGTGGAATGAAAGGGTGGAGGAGGAGTATGCGACATATGATCATTAATTCGATTGATGGTTCAAGAGGAATCAGATGATGCAGACAACGACCAAGAAAAGAAGAGTGGAAGTCGTTGAGTAAAGTGGATGAATTAGAGAGCGAAGCTTGTATCTTTTGTGTGGACCAATGCATGACTATCGACTGTTGGAGTACTCTTTTCCAAAAGAACTCGACAAATTTCCCCACTAAGCATGGCAACCATAGAACAGTGAACAAAAGTAGAAAGATTCTCTTGTAATTCTTCATTTCAAATGGTAACACTGGGAGATACTAGTGGAATGAAAGGTGGAGGGGAGTTTGAGAAGCAGATGTGATCATTAAAACTTGTTGATGGTTCGAAGGGAGGCCACGATGACAGAGGATAAACGGTCAAAAAAGAGAGGGTTTTATAGTAAAGAGGATGTAAAGAGAGATTCAAGACAAAGTTGGGAGGGAGGTAGGGACAAGAACCGGGGATGAAAAAGCTGACGGCAAGACTGGATGACGGGGGAGAGTCACAGAGGAAGTTGTACCTGCAGAGAAAAATCTCACAAGGAATTAATGAAAATGAGAAGCCCAAATATAGCCGTACAAAACAGAAGCCAGAAATCAAGCCAGCCAGGAAGAGAGAAAGGTTACTGAGTACCCATTTAAGAGACGTATACAAAATCAGAGGTTATAGAAACAAAAATCTTTGGAAAATTCTAGACTACCGAAGACACAAAAGAGAAGAATCAAAGAAAAAAATTCACTACTACAAACCAAGTGCCTTTCTTTTTATCTTGAGAAAGAAACTTAATCCTTGAAACCTGTTAGATATTCAGGATATAAAACCACTTTATTCCAGGACATAAAGCACACTGGATTGAGAGATTAAGAGCAGTTTATGACCAACAAAATCTAAAGAAATGTACGAGTAAACGAAAAACGAATAAAAACTAAGAACGATTAACGACTGGATATTAATCAGAAAGGTATTGAAAATCAAGGTGATCTTGAAAGAAAAGTTTAAGAGATTAAGTGTGACGTATGATGACGGTCACAGAGAAGAGAGTAAAACCAAAGTACTCTTGAAAAAAGGTAATTTATTATTAGATAAAGTTTAAGTTAAAGAGCTGTGACCCACAAGTAACACATTGTAGGGAATCAAAAGGAGGTGTAGCAATCCAAGTCTGTGACATTCGACCAGATTTAGCAATGGTATTATTGCATTCTTTATATAACATTTCTACACGTATATAAGATTGCAACTCGTTCAGTACTTCTACATGTATTCGAAATCCTCTGTCTCTTTTGATGAGTTATACACAATCTGTTATTAAGTGAAGAAATTGTAGGAGCAGAATCTCGCAACAATTATGTCACATCGAAATTATAACTAAAAAGTGTTTGTGAAGGCCATCGCAGTATTAGAAGAGTAGCGTAGCAGGTGACGTCAACCTAATCGAAGAAAGTGTGAAGACCTTTTGAAATTGAAGAGCACTTGCGAAGAAAACCCTTGTAAGCTAGCGAGAATGACACAGGCCAAATCCGAAAATAAAGGTTAGCTTAGCTGTCGTCCACTATGTAATACCCTACATAAGGGACCAAGTAGACTTGAGAAAAGGGAGAGATCTTTTGGTGAAAGTGAAAAAACAAAGAGGAGAGAAAGTCTAGAATAATTCTTATTTCCTCTTGTATTCTCATTATTCTTGTAAAATTCTTAAGAGAAATTAATAAAACTTTGGTTATTGTTCTTGAAACTTAAGTGAATCTCATTAGGGTGTAGTTGAAGGAAATCCTACAACTACATTATTAGCGCAAGAAACAAGGACCGGAGGGTTTGAAGATTATTTGAAAACATGGTTGAAGGTGGATATTATGATTTGACAGAATTTGAAGTAATTAGTGAAGAATTTGGTAGTTTTAAATGGATTACTGAAATCAAAAGATGATGAAACAAGTTAGTAAACCGATTAAGGAAGAGGTAGTTAAAGTCGGAAAAGGCGTTAGGAGATTGGAGTGTAATCTAATAACAAAAACCATGATTAATGAATTTCATGAAATATTAAAGGAAGAATACATAAACGATATTTTGAAGGAAAGAAAATTACATGATGGAAAAGGTGTCACCATTGAAGAAATGGGAAAAGCAGAAAATCACATTCACATCAAGAAAATACTAAAAGAAAATTTAAGTCATATAGCTCGTTGGTAATCACAGAATCGCAATGCGAAAAGAGAGAGATGAATCGGCAGAAGTCTAGGAAGAATGGGCGGTGAACAGAACTCTAGCACATACAAGAAGCTCGGTCGACATAATGTTCTACCATGCATTCAAAGGAATGGGATACAAAGATGAAGAGATGACTTGTTCAACATATCATATCCATGGCTTTGGAAAATCTGCAACAAAACCTAAAAGAAATCGTGGTGCGAATATTGCTAGGAGAAATTGAAACACAAGTGACATTATGTGTGTAGATATGGAGTCACCGTATAACATGTTGTTAGAAAGACCGTGGATACATGCGATTAAAGCAGTAGAATCAACATTGCATCAGTGTATCAAGTTTCCTATGCCTAGTAGAGTAGGTGAACTCAGAGGAGATGTTAGCGGTGCGAAAATGTGTTATCAGATGGAAATGGAAAATTATGAAGGATGTTCAAAGAGGCGAAAAATTCGCTGCAAAATGGCGAAGGAGGCAAGGAAAGAGGAAGAACTCATAATTTATATGATAAAAGCAGAAGAAGAAAAAGGAATACAAAGTGAAATCTTGGAAGAAGGAGACAAGCCGATGAAGAAAATAAAAGAACTGACACCAATAGGAGAATCGAAGGTGGTTTACACTGCGGAAGAACCAACAAAAGAAGTAAATATAAAAAATGAAGAAGAACCAAAGATGCTAAGGATTGGAACCAAAATGGATGCAGATGAAGAAGAAAGACCAATAGATCTTTTGCTAGAATATAAAGACATTTTCGCATGGAGCATGGAGGAGATTCCTGGAATAGATCCTACTGTTGTGTGTCATCGTTTGGAAATTAACAAAAATGCAAGACCATTCAAGCAGAGAATAAGAAAAATAACAACAACACATCACCCCAAATAGAAGAAGAATTGTTAAGATGCTTGATGTAGGAATTATCGACAAAGAAAAAATACCCGAGTGGAGAGCAAACATGGTCGTGGTGCCTAAGAAAAAAAAGGATAAGAATCTGCACATGATTTCAGTGATCTAAATAAAGCTTTTCCAAAGGACAGTATTCCATTACCAGATATTCCACAAACAGTTGAATCAGCGGAAGGGAATGATAGAATGTCTTCTTTAGATGGATATAAAGGTTACAATCAAATTCCTCACGCTGAAGAATACCAAGAACACACTGCCTTTTTCGCACCCAGAGGATTATATTGTTACACGAAAATGCCATTTGGTTTTGCGAAAATCTTTGGAGCGACATATCATTGAATGGTAGAGAAGATGTTTTGAAATGGATACATAAGACATTAGAGGTATATGTGGATGACATGTTGGTGAAAAGTAAAGAAGCTAAAGATCACGTGCAAGATTTGAAGGAAATTTTTGAACAGATGCGGCAATTCAACATCAAAGTAAATCCTGAAAAATGTATTTTCGATGTTGCATCAGGAATTTTTTAGGATACATTGTGTCAAAAGAAGGAATATAAGTTGATCCAGAGAAGGTACAAGCAGTTAGCGACATTCCATCGCCAACAATGGTGAAAGATGTACAAAAATTAAACGGCACTTGGCTTCACTAGGAATGATTCATTTCGTGATCATCAGACAAATGCAAGCATTTCTTCAGTATACTCAAGAAGGAACGAAGTTTAGATGGACAGATGTATGCAAGAAAGCACTCATTTGATGAATATATCCATCTTACAAAAGCGAGAACTGGGGAAGAATTACTAATCTATCTTGCGACAACTTCACATGCACTAAGTTCCGTGTTGTTGCAAATATACTGAGGTAGAAATATAATCTACTACATCAACAAGACATTCAATGTTGAGAGAAAAACTACGCGAAGATTGAAAAACTAATACTGGCATTAGTTTATGTAACCTTTAAGCTTCGCATATATTTTCAAGCTCATAAAATAAGGGTATTAAAAGTGGTGCCAATTGAATCGGTAATGAAAAATTCAAAAAGATCAGGCAGAGTTGAAAGATGGAATGCACAAGTGGGACATTTTGAGATCAAGTATGAAATATTATCTTCGCCGAAGTCACAAGTTGTTGCAAATTTCTTAGCAGAGTTTCCATTAGAAAATGATGAAGTTGTGAAGGAGATGATGGATGTAGAAGAAGAACATGGGAATCCAAGATATCTGTTGACAAATACCAATAGATGGGAAATATTGGTGGATGGATCATCAAATGGGGACGGTAATGGAATTGGAATTATCTTAATTTCGCCAGAAGGAACAAAGATGGCTTTTTTCATTCAGGTTGGAGTTCACATCCACTAAAAATAACAGAGTATGAAGCAGTGGTGCATGCCTTAAGACTCGATAGAAATGAAATTAGAAAAGCAAGAATTAATAATGAGTCACAGCTACTCATTCGCCAGATAAAGGAAGAATACAATAAAAATGAACCATCATTGAAGAAATACAAGAAGCTTGTTGAAGAATTATCATCGAAAATCCAAAAAATAAAGTGGAGGCATATATCAAGGAAGGATAACAGACTAGAAGACACCTTTGCTTTTATCCCAAGCATGATGGTAGATCCAATTGCGAGATGCATAAAGATACAAACACTTCTTTCGTATTCAATCAACAAAGAAGAGGGGGGAGAGGAAGACGTGATGATGATAGAAGTTGGGGAAGAGGAACAGGAGAATAATGTCACTGATTGGAGAATTAAACTCCATGAATATCTAGAGAAAGGAGAAATACCAAGAAATAGGTTGGACGCACATAAGTTAAAGAGTTGTGCGATAAATTACGAACTCAGAGATGGGGTATTGTATCGAAGATCATTTAACGGACCATCACTTAGATGATTGATAAAAAATAAGGAGAAGAAATATTGAAAGCATTGCATTATGGGGACACTAGTAACCATAGTGTAGGAAGATCTTTGTATACAAAGAAAAAACACAAGGATATTATTGGCCGTACATGCATGAAGACGCGAAAGAAGTATCGGGGACGTTGCGAAGAATGCCAGCGGCACGATAAGAGAATACATGCACCTGGAGCACCTTTATCATCTTCAACAAGTGTGTGGCCCTTTGGAAAGTCGGGTCTGGACATTGTGGGACCATTTTTACCTGGATCTGGAAAAAGAAGATATTCTATTGTCGCAACAGATTATTTCACAAAGTGGGCAGAAGCAAAGGCGGTACAACATATTCGCGATAAAGATATCTTAACCTTCATATTCGAAAATATTATTTGTAGATTTGGAATTCCATCACAATTGGTGTCTTATAATGGAAACAAATTTGAAAAGGCGAACATAAAAATGTTGCTTAGTGCATTTAAGATAAAATGTGGAAAATCCACCCTTTATATCCGCAAAGTAATGGACAAAAGAGGCAACAAATAAGACAATTGAAGATATGTTGAAGAGAAGTGGAGGGACATAATAAAGCATGGTGCTTAACAAGGTGCCTAATGCGGTATGGGATTATAACACAACTAGGCGAGAATCTACAGAATATCACCTTCTGTTTAACATATGTGGTTGAAGCGGTACTACCAACAGGGTCCTTATTCCCACAACAAAAAGAAGCATGTGAGAAAAATCTAAGTGCAGATATGATTTTAACAAAGCTTGATGACTTAGAAGAAAAGAGGGAAAAGGATCTGCAGCATATGGAGAACTATCAGCGAAGATTAGCTCGAGAATATAATAAGCGTGTTAAGATAAGAGAATTTCAGCCAGGTGGTTTGGTGTTGCGATAAATACCAGTGTATCAGGGAGAAAATGATGGAAAACTAGAAAAGAAATAGGACGGACCATACATCATGAAAGAAATAATTGGAACAGGGGCATATAAACTGATGGATCATGAGGGAAAGGATCTTTGAATTGACAAGTTTGTCGACCATGGAATAGATTATACTCCTCCGTTCCATTTTACTTGATGTTGTAGAGGTTTTCATGCAGATTAAGGAACATCTTAGAGAATTAAATCTTTCCAATTCCACCATATTAATACCTTTTTAAAAATTAAATAATCTAGTTTTTAGTATCTAGATTATAGAGAAATTTACTAATCCAATTGTAATTTTCTTGGGATGTACCAAATTTTTATAGATTAGAGTATAGTACCTCTATGGGAAATATTTAAATATTAGAATAATTGTTTATGTGTTGATTACGATGAAAATTTATGCTCTGGTGTGATTCCAAAGCAAGGGTAAATTAGAAAGAATTTGGGAAAATACTAAAACTTTCATCTATTTTGGAACAAAAAATAAACCCTAAAACATCAAGTAAAGTGGAACAGAGGGAGTATATAAAGAAGTATTATCCATAAAAGATCTAGCAAAAGTCCTTTAGAAAACAGAAAGATAGAGGGAAGTTTACAGTTGTGAAGTTATTTCCATCAAAACAAGAATGAAAACATGCGATAATTTCTGCAGAAATTATATCTGTCCAAAACATATTGAAATCATGCGATAACTGGCAGAAGTTATATCTACCAGAACAGAATGAAGACATGTGATAATTTCAGAATTTCTGACTTTTACAAAAGAAAATCAAAGACTAAATGAACAAAAAATGAAAGAGGCACCCAACTATGGCGTACACCCTAGTTCGCGAATAAATTTTTACAAGAGGCAAATGTAAGATCTAAAGTGCGTCATAGGAGCGGAGAACCTATTGCACGGCTCAGAGAAAGGTTACACCACCCTCGGAACCTGGGTCATGCATAATTGGGGTCAATAAAGCCCATCCAGGAGAGGAGCCTTGGATTTTCAGCCTAAGCTATGACTTAGTTTGGATGATAAGGTGAGAAGGTCTCTCTCCTAAGGAGTGCAGAATCTTCGATCAAGGCTAGCCAGGTACACGGTTGAGCCAAGAGTGCCTGGAGTGTTTGGAGTGTACCTGGACATTCTTGGAAAGTCTTGGCTATGATGAGCACCGGTCCGAAGAAAACCCCACTTAGGGTGCGATCTTGTAACCATGAGCCATATCGTGAAGGGATAAGAGATCTGATAAACAACTGTGTGTTGTTAAAGACCGGTTGGGAGAAGCCAACCTTGTATGGTAGAGGTACGCCTCTTGAAGGGGCAACCAGGTGGTGATAAGGATGGCACCCTCCATTTAGGGAGATGATAAATGTCAAAAGATGCAAATGTCATGAGGCTTTTTACTCACGGGAGTATTGGGCTTGTCATATTTGTGCAATGATCCTCAGAGGCAATAATACTATCGAAATATAAGACGAGATCAATGGAATTCAGTGCACAAAAGTGTAAAAGATGTCCTGCGATTTTGTCGCAGTGACGGTAATGTCATGGGGCTTTACGTTCACAAGAATATTCAGGAATGTCATATTTTTGCATAGAAAAATATCCTGCTGAAGGCAATAATACAAGAAAATGATAAGACAAGATCAATGGGTCATTACATAAAATTGTAAAGACGTCTGCATGATTTTTGTCGCAAATACAAGGTGGTAAAATAAGACCTTTACTTAGGAAAGAAAAATAAGACACATAAGAGAATAATAATATAGAATCTTGGAAAAATCTAAGATATATTTGATAACATGTATGATAGCTTAAATCCATGCAAACACGACTGCGAAATTGATGCACATGTAACAAGAATGAATTATAAAATTAAATATTTAAGTATTATGCAGGTGAAAGACTTAGTTTTACACTTAAAAGAAAGGTAATGAGGGGCAAGTATGGGAATTAATAAAAAAGATGCATTATCTTTCTCGTAAATAAGGGGTACCAAAAAAGGTAAATAAATTTTAAGATTCATTGAAGTACATCATTCGCAAGTGTAGTAAATC
>JAJJWX010000226.1:0-23049 GCA_023529315.1 Papaver bracteatum
AGTAAATTTCTCAAAAATCATTTTCTTTTGTGTGAACCAGGTAACCCGGGCAGGTTGACTCGTGATCCAGCCAACCCAACACGGTTCCAATGGGTCGAATCAGAAAGAAAAAGAAAAAAACGAATGAAGATTGATTTCTTGAGTTAAAGAAACAAACATCCATTGTTGATCTGGAAATAAACTATTGCTTCAAATCCCACTTTGATTTGCTGAGTGATTTATTAGCGATTTGTTTAGTCTGAAGAGAGTACTCTTTTCAACTTCAAGAGCTTCAAAAAATCTTTGTTAATTTTGAGAAGTTCCCTGAATCTTCTTCAATGGATTATCAAATTGATTAACAATAGTAATATTAGAGGATTAACTTTATAGAGACTACAAGATCTATCAGTACTAATATAAGAACATATATGCATCCATGTTAATGATGTCGTAGTGTTGTGCTCAATAAGGCGGATGATACTGGTCGGATGATGTAGTGATGATCAGTGAAAATAAAACAGAAAAATCAAAATAAAAGCACTGTGTGTTGTGTAAGTAGCTAAGAAGAAAGGGAGGGGAAGAAAGAGATGGGCAGTGGAAAATGGGGGGCACAACTAGGTTTGGTAAAAATAAAGAGTATTTAATTAATATAATCAGAACAAGGGTATTGTATTTGTGACTTTTCTTCACATTTGACCCAGTGAACCCGGGTTGACTCGCCGGTCAAACCACTAGACCCTGACACGGTAACTTTTCCGGTTCGACATAGGGATGGTTTTCAGATCATTGTTTTTTCTACATTCACCAATAAGATAGATTTGTTTCATTACACTTTAATCAGACCGATCTATAGCTTCTGCCATTGTCCATTCCGTTATTGGTCAACGTTGATCCGATCGTGAGGTGAATGCTAAGCGTCAAGACAGAAGACAGCCCACGAAATCGCGTGAAGCGTTAACTATGTGAAATCAGGCCGGAGATTATGACGGTCGTGGCCGTTCTTAAAGGCGTGTAGTCAACAGTACATGCACAGTGTCATGGCCTATCACATGTATTTTATATTTTCAACATAATTTTTTCCAAATATTTAGTATTGTATGTGTTATTATTAAAATAAGTCAACATAACGGGGTAGTAGAATGTCAATAATTGGCTAGAATAAAAGGTTTTTTTGTGAAATATACACAAAATGTGATGTATTATGCCATGTTTTGTAGTATTTTATACATATTATGACATGCTTTCTTAACGTTTTTTGTCGCCGTACACGTGCTAATCCGTCTTTAACGTGTGGTCAAGCCTATCGTGCCAATTAGTCAAACCTAAAGACGCCCCATTTAACTAACGTGATGTGCCGCACAGTGCTAAGTCACGTACAGTCGTGTCTTGTGCTCAAATTTTAGCGTACAGTCATTGTTTCGTACGCACATCCCAATTTACACATTGTTCTGCTCGCTCATTAAATTTACACCAACCCAATTTAAATTTGGCCTCTATCTCTTCTACACAACATATCCAGTGTTTGTGAGATATATGTTTGTGCTTTGTGATACGAGCACGTGCTAAGGAGATTTTCTGTCCACACACACGCCTTCGTGGCTATGTCCAGGAATTAAATCGTTTCTATTACAACACCTGTTTTGATATTCTAAGAATCTAACCTTAATGCTAAGACAACATTTTGGCAATCTCCCTCTAAGTGAATCTTCAGGACTCCTTTTTTTTGCCCATCGCAC
This sequence comes from Papaver bracteatum, assembly GCA_023529315.1. Taxonomy (NCBI): domain Eukaryota; kingdom Viridiplantae; phylum Streptophyta; class Magnoliopsida; order Ranunculales; family Papaveraceae; genus Papaver; species Papaver bracteatum. The sequence continues at coordinate 1,716 of JAJJWX010000226.1, forward strand.
CGAGCTGGATTCACAACAACATAGTAGAAGACAGTATTTATATGTTGAATGATTTTGTCTCTTGGAAATGTTCATTTCCAAAGAGCTAATAATATGGCTCATGTAATAGCTAAACATCAGAGTTAATTCCTCGTAGTATGTGAACACTTCCGCGATGGTTGAGGGATTGTGTTCAGTCAGACATTTATATTTCTTAATCCAATAAATTTAAGCTTTCGTATTAAAAAAAATAAAAAAAAATCTAACCTTAAGTAATGAAAGTTCTTTCTTGCATAAAAAAATAAAAAAAATCTCAAATGTCAGACAAGATGATCATCAGATTCATTAAGAAACATAAAATTTAATTAATTTCATACCAACACAGGCACAAACAACTACCAAACAAGACAAGCAGCTTAATTACATAACAAACACGCGTAACAGATATTCCACAACTATAAGGATAGAATCGAAGACATACAACACCCACAACAAACTACTAAGACATAGAGGGCATTTGATCAAGACTTAGGGATAAAAAATGAAAGGATTGCAAATACAGTGGATATGATCGTAAGTGCAATAAGTAGAACTGCGGCAAGGAACGAGATAATCGCCCATGGACTCTTGAAATAATCACGCTTCAAAGTTGCTTTCCAAATATGCCGGCGCTTCTTATAAAACTTGTTTACATCATTGATGTAATTAGAATAATAAGTACTGTCAGTTATTATCCCAACGCAAAGCTTGTTAAACATATCAGAGACGTCTTCATCGCAGCCTAAATAATTAGATATTATTCCTTGTTTACGAAGAAGCTTTGCATCATTCGCAGAATTTATAAGAAAGTCCATCATGGTCACATATGAACTTATATAGTAACCTCCACCATATGATTGCTCACAAGCGATGAGATTTTTAAGCAATGGATTAGTTTCGTCATAGATGCATAATGGAGGAATTTCCAGAATGCCTGTACGACTGAATTTAATATCCAAGAAACTTCCTTGTGCAGACCCCTTCTTGAACCTGACTCCTGAGACAGAACATTCGAGCCCATATAACGAGCGCAAATCGTCTGTTCCAAAAAAAGTGCCCCTGTCCCAACCAATGACAGGGTGACAGGGGCAAAAAAAAAAATTAAAAAAAAAAAAAAAAAACTGAGAGAGGACAGGGGGACAAGGCTGAGACAGAGGATTCGAGCCCATATAACGAGCGCAAATCGTTTGTTCCAAAAAAGTGTCCCTGTCCCAACCAATGACAGGGTGACACGTGGACAGGGGCAAAAAATAAATTAAGAAAAAAAAAAAAAAATACTGAGAGAGGACAGGGGGCAGGGCTGAGACAGAGGATTCGATCCCATATAACGAGCGCAAATCCTCTGTCCCAAAAAAATGCCCATGTCCCCTGTTCCAACCAATAACATGGTGACATGTGGACAGGGGCAAAAAATAAATTAAAAAAACAAAACCGAGAGAGGACAGGGGACAAGGAGCAGGGCTGAGACAGAGGATTCGAGCCCATATACCGAGCGCAAATCGTCTGTCCCCAAAAAGTGCCCCTGTCCCAACCAATGACAGGGTGACACGTGGACAGGGGCCAAAAATAATTAAAAAAAAACAAAAAAACTGAGAGAGGACAGGGGAACAGGGACATGGCTGAGACAGAGGATTCGAGCCCATATAACGAGCGCAAATCGTCTGTCCCAAAAAAGTGCCCTGTCCCCTGTCCCAACCAATGACAGGGTGACACGTGGACATGGGCAAAAAATAAATTAAAAATAAATAAAAATAAATAAAACTTAGAGGACAGGGGGACAGGGGGCAGGGCTGAGACAGAGGATTCGAGCCCATATAACGAGCGCAAATCGTCTGTCCAAAAAAAGTTCCCCTGTCTCAACCAATGACAGGTTGACACGTGGACGGGGGCAAAAAATAAACACTAAAAAAAAAAAAATGAGAGAGGACAGGGGCAGGGCTGAGACAGAGGATTCGAGCCCATATAACGAGCGCAAATCGTCTGTCCAAAAAAAATTCCCTTGTCCACTATCCCAACCAATGACAGGGTGACACGTGGACAGGGGAAAAAAATAAATTAAAAAAATAAATAAATAAAGAGTACTCATAGCGATCCCTACGCCTTATAAACACTACTAAATTAAACGTCCGTCAGAGGGAGGAGGCATGAGATTCAACCGACAGGTGGGTGTGTTCAAGTATATAGTCTTCTTTGTAAAGTGTAAATTTATTCACATTTCTTTAACGAGGGTATATTTCACATATTTTTCTGATTGATTGATTATTAACTGATGACCCCATTACTCAATGTTTAGAATCACGAACCTCATTACATAAATTCCTAAATTAAATTAAGAGTAGAAATTGAAATATTACGTGCACACTCGTTAAGGAGTGTATACAAATTCAGACTCCTTGGTAAATAACAATTTTTTTTGTTTGGAACCAACTGAGTCAACTCAAAATTTAGAAATAAAGTCAATTTAACCTTAAGGCGCTACGTGCATTATCGGAATGACTATATGTAGCAAGATGAAAACAAAAACAGAAGGTTTGATGATAACGATGCATCAAAAAATCTATTCTTCTATATAAAGGGAAGAACCCTTACTGTTGCACTTTGAAGATGCATTTTTTTTGACGATTTTACCCTTATGTTCACATATTAGAATCCAAAATAGAAATATAATTCGAGGGCAAAATGGTAATATGACAGGGTTTTAACATCAAATTATATTTTTGCCCCTAAGCCAACCTAATATTTATGGTTTGCAAAAATAAAAAGAAAGGCATATTAATAATTTCGTTGGACCCACCTTGCACGTGCGTATGCATGTGCAGAACACTAGTGTCTATAGAAAGAGAACGTTGGTGCAAACTGTCGAGGAACTTGAAATCCTCGGAAAAGAACACTAGTTCAAAATAATTGAATCGCATAGTTACATGGGCCGATGGAAAAGAAACTCTCTGTGAAAAGAAACTAATACAATAAAATATCTATAAAATAATAGGCTTGGGACCAGCCAAATCCTATTATTTTAAAGAGATATTACTTGATCGATAAAATAATAATTTAAAATTTTATATTAATTTAAAGATTAATTCTTAATTTAAAAAAATTCTTTGGAAAAAACAAGAATTTCCATATTAAAAAAACAAAGTATCTTAGGATAAATACCGAAATAGATTTTTTAAAGTGGAAAATATAGAAAAAGATAAAAAAAACATTAACGAAAATATTTTTAAAACGACATACATTTGCTTTTAAAGTAATAAATCTTATTAATTTTCATAAAAATATTTTTATACACAATATTATTATTTGAACTTCAGAGAAAAACAAACCAACATTGAATCATATTTTGAGAAAATTTAATGTCTATGAAAATTATTTTTTATTTTCTAATGAAATTATTATTTTATATAATATTTGGGACCTATTAATGTTTAAGGGGAACTTTTGAAATGTATTATATTATAATTTTACGAATTTATTATTTTAGCACTAAGGGCCCGAGTCGGGACTGAAATTTTTTATTATTTTAACGAGATTATTTTAAAAAAAATTTACTGTAATTGCAATCTCTGTGAGAAAAAATAATTGGTAATGCCTAAGTTATACATCTACCCTACCTCTCTGAATATCCATACTTATCCGTATTCGTTTCTTTCAATCGTGGCTTAGCTAACTACTAAACTAATATATATATACCCCCGACCACCATAATTTATATGGGCTGATATCAGCTCTACTAGGGATTGATACCAGTCCATCGATCCAATGGTCAGGATCGGCATGATCTTTTTGTCCTATATGGATTGGTATCATCCATTAATAGAGTTGATATCATTCCATCTAAATCATGCCGACCACTTCCCCCACTCTAGTTAACTGATAGTCTCCTCCTCACTCAACTAATTTTTTAGTCTTTGTCCTTAAAATCCAGGTTAGATATTGACCAAGGTGAATACGGTCAATATCTTACCTGGATTTCAGACTAGGGAGATAGAGCTTCCTAAGATCTAGTCACACCCAGAATGGTTTGGTGGACCAAAAGATCTTTTAACAACAAATGCAAACAACACAAACTCATCAAACCATATTATCAATGTAATGTAAGAGGCAAACGTGTATTATAATATCACATGTTACAAAGTCTACCTAATCTATCTCCCAATTGTTAGTTGACTGCTGGGAAAAGTCATTCTAGAAAAATTGTGCATGATCCTTCATCTAAAAAAAAAAAAAAAAAAAAAACATTTTTACTAGTTCCTTATAATTGACCAGCCACACTCAAATATAATTACATTCCAGAAGTCACATGCTCCGCTTGTAAGCTGTCACCACTCTTTCTCATCGTAAAAATTAATAATCGTCTACACTTTGTTTGCCCTAGTGAAGGACAAGGCTCATTTGCTAGCACATTTACCACAAAAAGTCAAAACATCATATTGGTGTGCATCTTATCCAATTATCTACCATGTATCCTGTAGGTGTGAATAATCCATTAGTCCAGGTGGAGCAATCCTAGGCAACGTCGCGTCAAGGATAGCTAGAATATAAAGCACTGAATCATCATGCATGTCCAAGCTCGACGTGAGAAAAGAGAAACCAAAGAAGTCGATACATGTAAAGATAAGGCTCTGATGTGATGCCCGTCGGGTATAGAGAGAATAAATGCTCTGACAAAGTAGGTGAAAAGATAAGAAGGATTTGGTCAAAGTAAGACTCCGGCTGAGAGTATCGAGGACGACATCTTCTAGGCTCGCTGAGCAATCTACATCGGGAGAAGAAACATTCGGCTCGGCCCAGCGACTCGCCAAGGACACCATCCATCACCCGAGAAGGATATCGAGAAAGATGTACCACGACTCACACTGTAATTTGGCTATATCATCATGTATAGCTATAAATAGAGAGCCATGTAGAGAGTAAAAGGGCAAGTGATAAGTGAGGGTGGAGAGAGATAGAGAGAAAAAAGAGAGAACTTGTTAGTAAAATACATATCTTGTAACCTTGAATCGAGTAATAAGATCACCCCTTTACCCCCGTGGACATAGGTAATCATACTGAACCACGTATATCTTGTGTTCTTGTACATCTCTTGCTTATTTGCTTCATGGTGTGTGTGTGCTATGATTCTTTGGATGTAGTTGTAGGATTTTCCACATCTACATATCCGATCCAAAAAGTTCTATCTGGTTCTTAGACAGTCATGTATATGAAACTTACCACTAATGTCAAAATTTAATTCCTCATAGCTTTTGTGCTCTTGGGCCTTGGCGGCCAAGTTGCAACTACTTCTATTTCTCAAGCTCCTCCAAGGCACTTGCATTTGACAAGTATGAAATCAAAACATGACTTTTGCATCCAAATAATATTTTAGTCTGCTCTAAGATTCTATGTCTAACTCATGAAAGATTTCTCATGAGTTTGAGGCACATTTTACTAAGATTCAATCCAGACATATGAAATGGAATCCTCCACCTAAAAATTATATACGAGGCACTGTTAATTAGACACAGTGCATCTTTTGATGGGATTGCTTCATGTTAAACCCTGACTACAACTAGGGAAACAAAGGCGATTGTAGAAAGGAAGGAACAAGGATATTAAACTTATATCAACAGAGATTGAAGGGTTCGAAAAATCTCTCTTTGAGTCGCCACCTTGTAAAGGAGCACAGCGAGTGACTTTGTTGATAACTTGATATATATATTTTCAAACAAATTTACATAAATAGTAGACTGTTTAGATTTAACATCTACTCATAATTTCATGGTTGTTCTTGACAGCGGCACTAGAGAAATATGTAAATTTGTATGGTCCCCTCCTGAAGGAAAGTTGTGAACAAACATCATTAGACGAAGCAAGACTTAGTAGCGATTCGTGCCAATGTTAACAGACAATTCTTCATGAATATTATTTTAATCTTTACTTCAAGTTAACTTTATATGCTCAACATTCACTTAAGTGTCATAATTCACACCGAGAAGTGCAAGAAACAAGTACTAGAGATTAATCTGCATATCAACGTTCGATGTTCCTTGTTTATGTACCAAAACAAAAGTACGCACTGTGTATAAAACTTAGTCCAAATAACTTGACCACTTTCACAAATTTCTCTACTTTCTCTAGTTACTATCAGTGGTTTTTCAGTGAGACTCAAAGATGGTTTCACTGAGGATTCTGCTGTTCTTTCACTTGTTATCCAGTTCAACAGAATCCTTTGATTCTGGTAACAGCGGAAAATCAAAGGTACAATTCTAGTTCAGCTGTTCTTTCAACTATGTTCAACGATAAAATGTTATTCCAAAAATTACATGACCTGCAAAATTGATGAAGCAAGCAACTAACAATTTAAATCAAAGCACCAATAATTTACTGTCTAGAAAGGAATAAGAAAAAAAAAAACCATTATCAGCAATTGTAATGAACACAGGAAATGTAGGTTCTGGAAGGATCAACATCTCGAGTACTCTACATAATTGCTGATAATAATTTTTTCCATCATCCAAAACTCTCAACGATTGCTGAACAATTGAACCTCAAAATCTCGAGTACTCCACAAACAACAGAGTACATAATACATTTCCACCATCCAGACTCACTTTCTTAATACAAAAGTTGTAGAAATTAAGCAGAATTAGCCACCAAATAAAATCAAAAGAAGCCAATCATGGTTGAAAGAATACCAAGTAAAGTTTTCAAATTTGTAAAAGATGTTTCAGACATCCAAGGCAGGAATAAAGCAGCATTAGCTCTCAAGCCCGACGAAAGGCAAAAGCTCTTAGTCAACAACTACGAGTGTTTTTGAGAAACAAGCCTTCGGTTTATCATCATTAACAATCAACAAAAAGAATCTCATTTTAGATCAATTCTATCTTCCAAATTGTGAGGAAAGAGACCAAACCTACATAGGCAACCTAACAGTAAAAGAAGTCGTATGAGCAAATTTAAACTTTTCTAAGAAATAGATAAAATAAAATGTTGTCTAAAGAAAGGGTAAAGATGGATCACAGTACTGGCTTAGAAAACCTCTTCTGTTGAAAAAGAGTTTTACACAAAACGCACATTATAATCTTAGTTGATCAGCTGGGGAAAGAGTCATCACTTTCATCTCAATAATTCTCCTCACAAAGACAAACCAAACTGAAATGGTAAGGGCATAAACTGTTTTAGAGCAAAATATCAAGGGCAGAAACTGTTTTAGTTTACCAAAAAACACAAATCTCTAGAACGTTTAGGTAAAAATAGAGCTAATGCATCAGCCCCTTAAGAATTTATATGTGCGATCATCCCCACGATCAAACAAAACAAAACTTCAACGTTTGGGATAATTTACACAAAACAAAACCTCAATATTTGGGAGAATATAATCTTGAAGCAAGCTTTGAAAGTAGATCAATAAGAAAAGATTTAGGTTTCAGTGTGTGTAACAGTCAGATCATTGATAAAATCTCACTGAAATAAGCTAAGACATAAAATTATCATCATTAGCCCTTTAATCTGATCTATTGACCCTCGTGCACTTGATATAACATCCAATCAAAAGCAGAACAATTATGTCAACAGAACCTTAACAATGAACTGGATAAGCAAATGTTAAAACTACTCTGTAAGATAATAATAATAAGGCTATAATAAGACAATAAGGGGAATTTCTGTTACCGCTGTTTTTCATGGGTAGATACTGTTAATAATCATGTATGCTTTGTTTGCCAGACTAAGGAACAACACACATTAACTACCACATATACAACAATAATAACATCAAGTACAATCTCATGTCCAACGTGCATCTTAATCTTATCATCCACCAAATTCAAACAAGTCTATCCAAATTTTTTTGACAGGCATATGGATAGGTTATAAAACTCACCACTAGTGATAAATATGATTCTTCATAGCCTCTTCACTTTTTCCAAGAAGTCTCAACCTCTTCTTTTTGCAGGCATCTTTCAAGGTACCTACGAATGAAATATATGAAGTCAAGACAAGTATTCTACAATAAACATGATCTATCTTTTAGACCCTCATATAGATATGAAACTCGCCCCCATGATTCTTCATAACCTTCATTGTTTTTTTGCGGTGAAGTCACAGTCACAGCATGATTCTTCATAACCTTTTTTTTTTTTTTGCGGTGAAGTCACGGTAACAGTTTTACAATATTTGAGGATCCTATAAATCACTTTCACACTAATGCTGTCCTTCCTTTGAAATTTGTTGATTGCTTAAATTAGTATCTTTGAAGGTAGAGAACCCTGTAAAAATTTAGTGGTAGAATATCTAATTATGAATAGGTTCTTAAAAACAATAAAGCTATTAATTATAAATAAAACTTTAACAAGAAAATCGAACTTAGAGCTCCAGCTATTGTTCATGAGTTTTCGAACTGCAAAAGGAAAAGGGGTGAAGAAATCATTATGCATGAATTTTCGAACAGAAAAAGGAAAAGGGGTGAAGAAATCATTATGTGTTCTTCTTTGTTGTTAATGGTGATCATGGACATCCAAAGCCATTATCTGTGGACCTTTGGTGGTGGTTTTTTTTAAGACGGCGGGAAAAGCAAAGGAACGGACGGAGAAATATGCCACTATTCCTATTACTACTATCATCAGGGGTGATGCCATTATATATAATACAAATAAATGCTCACAGATCCTGACCGTTGTTCGCTCAAATAGTAGCACCCTCGCTAATTGTGGGTATCCTGCTTTATAAATCATGCACGCCAAGCCCAGAATAATTGCTCCACATTTGTAAACACAAACAGCGTTGTAATGGAAGTGTAATAAGATTTTATTCATTTCTCTGTTTAGACTATATAAACGATTGTGCGCTAGGGTTATTACTCTCACACCTCATTCTCTTACTACTTCTCGGGCTCTTTCTTTGAGCGTCGTCTCAAAAACCATCATCACCACCATCATAGATGAGAATAAAATAGCGTAATGGTTTCTCCTCTCAAACATGAGTTATAGTTTGATTTGTATTAATCCCGATTGCCCAAGCTACAAGGATACACATACCTGCATTCCTTCTGTTTTGCCTTTCTTGTTTCTTCACCGCTTTTCCTTTTGTAGTTTGAAGATTCATGAGCAACGGCAATAGAGAAATATGTACATTTGTAATGTCCATGCCTGCAGAAAAGTTGAACAAAAAAAATCATCAGAGAAGGCAAGATAAATACTAGTAGTGATTTCGTGCAAATATGAACAGATGATTCTTCAATAACTGTGCACTCTTTATTTCAAGAAAAGAAATTAGATGCTAGACACTATCGAAGTATCATAATTTACGCGGTCTAATAAACTATTAAGCGAGGCACAACACTTGTTGGCTAGCATATATAGTCATATACACCAAGTCAATTCTCATGTCCAATATGCATCTTACCTGTGTTATCATCTACCAAATTCAAACAGGTGCCTCGCCAATGATCACAAAATGGTTACTTTATTCAAATGAATTATCGCTCTTATTCAGACATTTACTTTCCCTATTATTACAAATTTGTTCATATTACCTAGGTGGTTATTTTATTCAAAACATGGTGTCAAAGACAACCACAATCATGTAAGAATGATAACTTCACACCCACAAAAAGATAATGCACGAGCGAATAAGGAACGGAAGACCAATAGGCATCACTTCATACTTGCTTATTCTGAATATTTATCATCTTACATTAACAGCCTTGTGACAAAAAGTATCATTACCACACAAGAACCATTCAGAACTACAGATCATTAACATTATGGCATAAGAACTTGTGTTTGTTATTTTTCATCTCCTAAATCATTATATTTTATACATAACAATGATAAAACTACACCTTATGCTGAAAACATTAATCCTAGTATTATTATACTCTGCAAGTGAACTGAACAGACAACATCATACACGGTATAAATAGTTACAATTTACTAACAATCCTATACCGATAGAATTAGCAAGAAAAAAATAGCGAGAAGATCTAATTAGATCTAGGTTTCTGACCCAGACTTCTAACTTCTATTTCATCATGCTTGAATGAGGGAGAATTAAGAATTTTTGGTCTTATGCCCAAAAAAGAGACTTCTCGAGCTTGTTAGGTGTATCTCTAGCCTTATTTTACCATGATGTAGAGAGACAACTCAAGAGCTACATAGGATAGCTCATTACCACTTAAACTTGATGCACCATCAACTTTAATCAAGGTTTTAAGTACACAACAAGAACTTAAACCAGACTTTAATCATGGGATATACCAACCCATCTTAACAAAAACTAAGCAAAATCTAATTTGTTGCAAAACCATAAAATAGCCAAAAATATTTACACCCTTCTAAGTAACTATCATTATTTCTTAAGAAAGAAACGGAACTACAGATCATTTTTATTATTGCATAAGAACTTATATTACACACGGAGTAAAAGTTTAATATGGTTACCGGAACGCATTGAAGTGCCAGAATTAATCTGAGCAACTCGTGAAGGATTATGAAAATATAATGACTGCGCTTTTTCTGTTGGGTTGAGAGCTTGAAGCTTCTCTCCTTCATAAGGGCCCTTTACAAATCCCATAGAATTTTTCAGCTACACCCTTCTTTCTACTTGGCTCCTCTTGATTGTGTCCTCTTGATTACATGCCATATATCCTAAATCACATGAAAACAGTAATGATGTTATTATACAAATATATATCAAATACAAAATGTACAACCAGAAAAATTATAAGACCTTTCATCAACAAATGTTAAGCAGCACAAACTCATCGAACAATATTTACCAATATAATACTATACAAGTAAACATGTATTAAAGCATCATACGTTACCAAGTCCACCTAATCTATCTTTAAACTGTCAATTGAGTGCTTCGAAAATTCATTCCAAAAAATATTAAAACATGGTATGAGCCTTAGTCATGTCAAATTCTAGATCATAATATGATTATAATTTCTTATGTCATTTTACTAGTTCATAGATTTAATTTTAAAGTATGCATCAGAATAATGACGTTTTACTAGTTCCTTATGATTGATCAGCCACATCAAATTTAAAATTATATTTCAGAAGTCACATGCTCGGATTGTAAGCTTTCACCAGTCTTTTTTATCATAGGTATATCCTATAGAACTTAATAATCATCTACACTTTGTTTGCCAAAGTGAAGGGCAGTGGGTCTAATAATCTACCATGTACCAAATTCAAACATCTATATCTGATTCTTTTTTTTTTGATGCTCATCAACAGGCACCTGCATTTGAAAAATATGAAATCAGGACAAATCTCATCCACAATAATATTATAGTTTGCTTTAGAGCTTCTATGTCTAGCTCATGAAATCTTTCTCTAACACTCAAGGAAGGTGTTACTAAGATTTAAAAAGTCCCCAGACATATGAAATGGAATCCTGCCTCTACAAATTAAACATAGAAAGTGAATTTCATGGTTTTTGTCATGTCAAACCTCAAGACATGAATCACGACCTTCCTATGATAATGAAGCGAGTCCCTCGTATCTTGGTGGTGGACATGCATCATTTTATCCTTTGTTTTTTCGTTCTCCATCATTTCCTCGGCAATTTAGACTTCTTGGATCGGGACACCATCTGGTCTTTCCTCCTACGCACTATCGCCTGCTTGGATCGGGGACTGTACACTATCTGATGTTTCATCCTCGGCACTAATGGACTGCTTGGATCGGGGACTGGACACCATCTGATGTTTCCTCCTTGATGCCGTCATCAGGTGCACATAAATCTGTCAGTTTACTCATAACTTGGTTCATAAGTGCACAAATTTCCGGACCACTACACATATAAGATGTTATCTCTTCTGAAACTGCAGGGCATCCTCTTGTTCTTGAAGATACTCCTCGAGCCACTTTACAATGTCATCGGGATTTTCCACATCAATATCTTCAACATTGAATGCTTCGAAGGCTTTTATTTGGTCCGAAAACTGAGCCCCTGCAGCAAGTGCTTTTTCTTTCCACCCATTTGTGTTCTTAACAAATTTAAGTTCTTCTTTCCACTCCACCTTACCTAGCATCCTTCGAATCCATTCAAGAAATTTACTATCTGAAATTTTTATGACCAATGGCTCTTCTAAGCACAATCAATCAAGAATTGAAATAGAAATGAAAACAAATGTAAAACAGGCACACACACAACACAAGGATTTATAGTGGTTCGATCAAGATGATCTACATCCACTTTGGAAGACGACGATAACGTTGCACTATGATTTGAACAAGATTACAAGAGTATACACTCCTCTCAAGAACAATACTTTACTCTCTCTTAAGAACACTACTCTTTCTCTCTTTGGAACTCTTAGTATGTTTCTCACTGATGCTCTAATTGTTGGGATGATTTTATAATGAGAATAACAAGGTCTTATATAGAATGGGGAAGCAAAAGAATGTCGACATAATTCACTAGATCTACTAGTTCCACCACCGACAACTTACTACTACCACCGACAGCCTATTAGTATATCACCATGTGCACCTTTCGGATACAATGCCATCACGAATAAGTCCACTGTCCATCTTTCGTCTAAAGCAGAGATTAGTATATTCAATACATACTTGAGTCCTCCATTGTCCACCACTTGAGTGCCCACTAATCTCACCGAAAGTCTAGCTCCATAATGAGTCTCCACCGAAAGTGCTCAATAATTCAAGGCATATTCTACAAATATCCACCTTGACTTGAATACCATCACCACTCATCATCATCGTGTTCTCTCAGCCCCTCAAGGGCTCTCAACACCTGTTGACACCAACCAAGTTCAAGCAGTGCTTGAACTTGATACTTGAAACTGGGTTCGTCAACATGTCTGCAGGGTTATCCGTTGTAGGAACCTTTAGCAACGCTATCCTACCTTCCTCAACTGCATCCTTGATAAAATGATACCTGACATCGATGTGCTTCGTTCTCTCATGATACATCTGGTTTTTAGTCAAGTGAATGGCACTTTGACTGTCACAGAACAAAGTTGCATTCTCTTGCTTGAAACACAAATCACCAACCAAACCCATCAACCATATAGCTTCCTTCACTGCTTCCGCGGCTGCCATGTACTCTGCCTCAGTTGTAGACAATGCAACTGTGCTTTGCAAAACCGACCTCCAACTGATAGTACTACCACACAATGTAAAAGTATAACTTGTCAATGTCCTTCTTCTATCAAGATCACCTGCATAATCAGAATCAACATAACCCACAACATTTGTCGAATCACCATAGTGTTTATCAAACACTAAACCAACATCTGTACTTCCTCTTAGATACTTCAAAATCCACTTTACATCTTGCCAATGAGCCTTCCCGGGACTTCCCATGTATCTACTTACCACACTCATAGCTTGTGCGATATCCGGCCTTGTACAAACCATATCATACATGATGCTACCAACTGCGCTTGCTCATGGAACTCGAGACATATACTCTGCATCATCTGCAGTTTGAGGTGATTTCTTTCTAGAAAGTTTAAAATGAGCTGCCAAAGGAGTACTTACTGGTTTTGCATCTTTCATACCAAACCGCTCCAACACCTACTCGATGTAAGCCTTCTGGGACAAATGCAACTTGCCTTCAGCTCGGTTTCTATGAATCTCCATGCCCAATATCTTCTTTGTTGCGCCCAAATATTTCATCTCAAACTCACTACTCAACTGCTCCTTCAGCTTCTGTATCTCTGACATGTGTTTGCAAGCAATCAACATATCATCAACATACAAGAGTAAATACACAAATGAACCATCTTGGAGTTTCCTGTGATATACACAACTATCATACTTACTCCTGTCATATCCATTTGCCACCATAAACGTATCAAAATGTTTATACCACTGCTTTGGAGATTGCTTCAAACCATACAAAGATTTCTTCAACAAACATACATGATCTTCTTTTCCAGGAACTTCAAACCCCTTTGGTTGTTGCATATAAATACGCTCTTCCAAATCACCATGAAGGAAAGCCGTCTTAACATCTAGTTGTTCCAATTCTAGATCTTTCAAAGAAACTATAGCAAGCAATGTTCTAATAGAACTATGTTTAACAACAGGAGAGAATACCTCATTGTAGTCAATGCCTTCTCTTTTGTAAACCCCTTTGCCACAAGCCTTGCCTTGTACCTTGTTCCTTCACCATCTGAAGTACCTTGTTTCTTCTTGAAGACCCATTTGCTTCCAACAATCTTCTGCCCTTTTGGTCTTGCAACTATCTCCCAAGTGCCATTCTTGTCAAGAGACTCAATTTCTTTAATTGCAGATGCTCCCCATTCTGCTGATTCTTCACCACCGATTGCTTCTTCATAGGTTGTTGGATCATCCCTATCTATGCTCTCACCTACTGCAAATGCATATGCAACCAAATCAGCATGGCCGTATCTCTGAGGTGGTCTAACTTTCCTCCTCTCTCTGTCTCTTGCAAGATTGTACTGATGACCTTGTGCTTCTTCTTCCTGGGCAGGTTCTTGCACAATATCTTGATCATCATCATCATCAGAAACAACAGTCTCATTGCTTCCTTGAACTTGCACCTCAAGTTCCACCTTGTCACCAAGCTCCACCTTATCACTAACACCCTCTTCAGCTTTTCCATCTAGTTCTTCATTCTTTGGCTTCAACATCGATTGCTCATCAAATTTCACATCTCTGCTGATAAGAAACTTGTTTGATCTTTCTGCAGGACATCATAACCTATAGCCTTTCACGCCCTTTGCATACCCAAGAAATATACACTTCTTTGCTCTAGGCTCTAGCTTCCCCTCATTCACATGAGCATAGGATGGACATCCGAATATCTTCAAGTCTTCATAGTTAGCATGCGAACCTGTCCAAACTTCATTTGGAGTCTTACACTCAATGGAATTCGAAGGAGATCTGTTCACTAAATAAGCTGATGTGTTTGCTGCTTCTGCCCAAAACTGCTTTGGTAACCCGTCATTGGAGAGCATGCACCGTGCCTTCTCCATTATGGTTCTGTTCATCCTTTCTGCAACACCATTTTGCTGTGGTTTTTTTCTGACTGTGCGGTGTCTCACAATTCCTTGCTCCATGCAGAACTCATTGACCTCACCCCTACAAAATTCCAAACCATTGTATGTCCTCAAGCACTTGATTTGTCTTCCGGTTTGCTTCTCAACCATAGTCTTCCATTGCTTGAACTTGACAAAAGTTTCATCTTTGTGTTTAAGTATGAATACCCATACTTTCCTTGAGAAATCATCAATGAACGTCAACATATATCTACCACCACCATGTGAATCAACCTGAGAAGGACCCCAAAGATCAGAATGAATATAATCCAGAATACATTTGGTATTATGAATAGTTGTACTAAACTTGACTCTACACTGCTTTCCAAAGACACAATGTTCACAGAAATCAAGCTTGCCTGTTTTATGACCACAAAGCAATCCCTGCTTGCTCAAAACAGCCAATCCCCTCTCGCTCATATGCCCTAGCCGCATATGCCACAACTTGGTAGTATCATCATCAGAACTTGAAGAACATACAACTGCATCACCCGTCACAGTAGTACCTTGCAGCGTATAAAGACCATTAATTCTCTCGCCCTTCATAATTGTAAGACTTCCTCTTGAGACACGAATAACTCCACCTTCACCTTGATACTTGCATCCATTTGAATCAAGCGTACCCAAAGAAATAAGATTTCTTCTCAGGTACGGAACATGCCTAACCTTAGTTAGAGTCCTCACCATACCGTCATACATCTTAATTTGAATTGTACCTACACCCACCACTTTACAAGTGACATTGTTTCCCATAAGAACTTTACCACCTTCTCTAGCTTGATAAGTAGTAAACCACTCTTTATGAGGACACATGTGAAAAGTACACCACGAATCAAGAATCCACCCATTCTCTGAGCTTTCGGTATGAACCATAAGAACTGTTCCATCATCACTTTCTAGTTCAACATTTGCTGCGGTACCTTGGTTAGTATTCTTCTCGACATTCTTCAATTTTGGACAATCCTTCTTGAAATGCCCCTTTTCCTTACAATGAAAGCAATAGAATTTACCTTATTTTGATTTAGACCTTGACTTTGATCTATTCCTATCAAATCCTCCTTTTTGGTTTCCTCTTCCTCTAACAAACAACCCATCTCCCGAATTATCTTTACCGTTGATACCCGTCTTCTTTAACTCCTTAGAGTTCAAAGCCGCTTTAACGTCTTCCATGGAAATTGAATTTTTTCCATACATTACGATATCAACAAAATTTTCATAAGATGGTGGTAAGGAACAAAGCAAACCCAAAGCTTGGTCTTCATCATGAATTTTGACCTCAATATTTGACAAATCCAAGAGAATTTTATTATAATCATCAATATGATTTATAATAGACATTCCTTCATGCATTCTAAGAGTATGTAATTTCTTCTTAAGATATAAACGATTAGTTACGGATTTAGTCATATACCTCTTCTCCAACTTGTTCCATAGACCGTCCGGTGTCGTTTCCGTCGCAACTTCTCTCAAGACCTCGTTGCTCAAACACAATAGAATTAATCCGTGTGCTTTATCCAAGTGCTCGTCCTTTTCCTCATCCTTCAATGTTGTTGCTAGAGCCGTTTTCCCCTTCAAAGTTTTCACCAAACCTTGTTGCACCAAAACAGCCCTCATCTTTAGCCTCCATAAATTGAAATCATTACTTCCATCAAATTTCTCAATCTCATACTTTGCCGCCATCGTAGATCTCTTTTACCCGGAGCTCTGATACCAATTTGTTATGACCAATGGCTCTTCTAAGCACAATCAATCAAGAATTGAAATAGAAATGAAAACAAATGTAAAACAAGCACACACACAACACAAGGATTTATTGTGGTTCGATCAAGATGATCTACATCCACTTTGGAAGGCGACGATAACGTTGCACTATGATTTGAACAAGATTACAAGAGTATACACTCCTCTCAAGAACAAGACTTTACTCTCTCCTAAGAACACTACTCTTTCTCTCTTTGGAACTCTTAGTATGTTTCTCACTGATGCTCTAATTGTTGGGATGATTTTACAATGAGAATAACAAGGTCTTATATAGAATGGGGAAGCTAAAGAATGTCGACATAATTCACTAGCTCTACTAGTTCCACCACCGACAGCTTACTACTACCACCGACAGCCTATTAATATATCACCATTGCACCTTTCGGCTACAATGCCATCACGAATAACTCCACTATCCACCTTTAGGCTAAAGCAGAGATTAGTATATTCAAGTCCTCCATTGTCCACCACTTGAGTGCCCACTAATCCCACCGAAAGTCTAGCTCCATAATGAGTCTCCACCGAAAGTGCTCAATAATTCAAGGAATATTCTACAGAAATGTTACCTTCCTTTATGATACTCTCAAGCTTTTGGAGCATCATGCCTACTTTTTTAGTAGCGTAAAGTATGCAATCTCAGATTGAAAATAACATATATCGGCCACAGAGATTTTGGATTTCAATATAGTTAGAAGACCCGTCAGAATTTCCAAGTCATACTTTGCTTCCCTTTGGTCTTCATACATATGAGGACAATTAATATACAGATCATGCAAATAATCACCCAACTACCCTTCCACATCTTCATATGTGAAACTATCCCAATCTTGCAAGAGATATATTGCGCGAAAGCGGAAAAACATATGAATCCTGTGCTCAACTCTATGAGCATCAGTGTTTGCTTTTCTCCATCGATTGTAGTCGACATCCATCGTTGATTCGTTCTCCAACGTTTCCTGGTGGAAGAAAAAGAAGACCTAGCTGAAGTGAAGTTTGGGGATCGCCGCTAATCGAAAATAACCTAAATTGTATATTGGAGCTAATCTTTACCTATACGACTGCTTATAGGGTTATAAAATTAGTCCTCAAATTTGGGATTAGAATATACGGTAACTTATAACCATCGGATTAAACTTTATCACCTGATCGAACGGACGTAACGTAAAATATGACAGAACAAAGTTTTTGACCTGCATACGTGTTGATTGAAGTAATCAAACCATCTAAACACTAAAAAGTAATTATATAACGTGATATGTTCAAATATTTCTAGGTACTTAGTGCCTGGTATATTGTGCTATTATTGTTGATGTCGTGGTTATTGTTTATGTAATTTCTGTGTTGTTAGGTTGTAATATCATTTCCAGATATTTCGTGGTAGTTTATGTAATCCTCCTATTTTTAATTAAGTAAAATGAACATTTACATTATAAGTAAGACTTTGTGTCTTGAATAGAGGCGCGAGATTCTTCATTTTTGCCGGACACTAGTTAGCAACTCAGTTTTCAGCCCATATATATATAGCCACAAGATTTAACCAGCTATTAAAGTACCATCGATCAACTGAAGACTTTTCCTAACAGGCTTATGCACCCTTTTTGGTGCAGTTGATTTCTCTATTCACTATGGTGGTAAGTTCGTTTCAACCCGGTATAAGCTCTTGTGAGTCTGTGACCACAGCCTTATGCACCGTATTGTGCGCATATTTTGTTGAGGGATTGAAATGGATCCCACCGGAGTTAAGGAACCACAGTCGTGCGTAAAATTAATTTGGTTCACGGTCAACCATAAGAAGAAAAATTCCAAATGAAATTGCTTTTTTTGGTCTTGAACATATTTCAAAGCATCACAAGAAAAAACAGTTGTGCCAAGCTCAGGTTACATTCAAGATGAATCTAAAAAATGAAAAATCATTTTATCTAGAACGAATCAATCCCCTGAGATCATACAGATGCGTTGTAGTGGAAAATGTAATTAACTTGTTCAACTTGGTTATTTACTTCCCCTTTAACTTGTAACTCTGTACTTGTTTCCATTACTCCAAGTTAAGGATCAAAACATTGAAAATTTGCCTCATAACCAGTATTTGAAGGGATTAATTGTACCTTAAATTCCATTTTTTCACCAACTTCTCTAAACATAAGTTTTTGTGGTTCCACAACGACTTCCATTTTCTTTATCTTCATTGTATCCCATACTAATACTGATAGTTTGCATATGATTGCAAGCAAACTATCATCAATTTTTTATTTCTATGTATCAAACTCATGAAATTATGAATTTTCCGAATAATTTATTATGGAACTAGATTTGTAGGTTTTCCACTTGTTGCTCGGACTTTATTTGCTTAAGGGCAAGGCTTAAGAGACAGGTGAGGAGATAAAAGTGGTCACTGCCACAAAGAAGTTGAGACCATAGGGTGCAGTAGGAGGCTGTGTTTATACATATACTTGGACCCAAAAGGTGCTAGTGAGATAAAAACATAGCCCTCAAGCTAACAGCTAATGTGGGGCCAGATGGGTCCAGATTTAGGATATTGGCCTAGGTCAAGAGTTAGAGATTATACCGAGTCCTATATAAACATCCTTAATTGAAGGTGCGCCTCTTTCACTTGTAAGTTCTTCTTCTTCCTTGCAGTCACCTTACACTCAGATCTAGGTAGTCTGGTTACAATTCTGTTCCCTTTTTTCTTTTTCTTCAAAAGGATCATTGAAATCAGGGTGATGAATGGGTATCCTCACATCAACAAGCAATCATCTTTGTTTTAATGTCATAATGCCTTATCCTCTCATAGCTACAAGCAATTATCTAAATGTGTCTTTATAACCTGAGACTTTATCTTCACGCTGAAGAGATCTTGAAATTTAATCTTGGCAAGGAAGATAGAGAAATCTTGAAGGAGATAAATCGGTAAATATGGAAAGCCACCTTTGAAAAAACAGTGAAGAACAAGGTAGGAATGTCTGAAACGATGAACCGGATAACCCAAGTGATCTCTATTAACGAAGAAGGAATGATTCTTGTGTATTATTTGAACTTTATGGTGAAATTCAGAATGAAATTCAGATTTTATTTCAAAGTTTCTGTTTCTTGTTATATTTGATTGCCTTAAGGTTTACTAATCGAAGGAAAAATAGATCACATTCTACTCCAATGTTTGATTTTTTATCTGTAATTTATATGATGAATTAGCTTCACGAAATTGATTATGGGATTGCTCCCCAAGCAAGTTGATAGTCTCATTCAAAATTTGATCATCACCAAGAAAGCCCATATTCTTTCTCTCCCAGTAAGGGTTCAGTCTGTGATGTGATCGGTTTTTAAGGGTTACTTTCAGTTTTTGATGAAGAGAAGGTAATAGATGCAGTGAATTAGAGAAGAACATTGTGCATTGTGCTGATTTCACAAAGTCTATGCAGAAATCAAATTCCTTCAACTCCTTGACAATTTACAACACCAATGCACTCATAATTTGTAGCAGTAATGATCAAAGATGTTTTAAGAGGTCATTCAAAGATTTAACATATTATTCTTGCCTAAACAATATGTAATTGAAGGATGTTGAAATATACATTCTCAAACATATTATTCAAAGATGTTTGCGGCTTCTTGGATATATCTTTGTCAGAGTCAGCATTATTTCTATCTTCACAAATAGTACAGGAGCACGGCGAATGACATTGTTGATATTAATATTCTCAAACAACTCTTCACAAATAGTATGTTGTACGTTTATATATAATATCTGCTCAGAATTTCATGGTTGTTCTTGAAAGCAGCACTAGAGTAAACTGTACATCTGTAATGCCCTTTCCTGCGGGAAAATTGTGAACAAAACATCATTAGACGAAGAAAGATTAGACTACTAGTGATTTTATGCCAATGTTAACAGACGATTCTTCAAGAATATTCACGCACTCTTTATTTCAGGTGAAATATTATATATTCCCAGCCTTCGCCAAAGTATCGTAATTTACTTTGTCTAATAAAGTCATACTAGGAGAGAAATAGTATGAAACTTCAAATTTGATGATTTGGCAAAAATGTAAGACCTAAAACAAATGACTGAAGTATGAGAAGTCTTGAAAGATTTGGGTTAAAATGGTCCATATTGAACTAGATTTTTGATCACAATGGGGAGAAAAGAGTGATTGGTGGGTTTTGGTTAACTCGGTCTATGAACTAAGATAAATAAGTTGGCACAACTGCATGACCTTGTTCAAATCAATCTCTAATCAAAGCGCAAACCACATGCTAAAGATCCGTTTCCGTAAGCTACGTATTATCTTGGTCATACTAGGATCTATATACTGGCATGTATAACAGGAATAACTTTGAACAGAAAAAATATAATTAAAAAAATCAGGCACATGTAAAATTCAGGCGTAAATAGCTAGCACATGTAATACAACACTAAAAAAGTCATGCTTACAGATTATTGAAAGCATCAAACACTAAGTAAATATAACTTAAAATATCAAGGATTATATACAGAACCCTCACTTTCGTTTCTAGGCCACTTTTTTTATTTCT